>CADDIJ020001610.1:0-56135 GCA_902809745.2 Tetradesmus lagerheimii | reverse complement strand
CGAAGCAGTAGCGGAACACGCGCAGATAGCTTGGCCGCTGCTGCCGCTGGTACAGCTTGGTTTGTCGGCAGATTGTGAGCTGGAGATGCCAGCATGGCTGCTGCATAACGCAAGCGCTTTGCAGGGCCTTAGAACTTTGACGCTGAAGGGCGGCTGCATTAATGCCAGGCCTAGCGAGCTTGCAGCTGTTCTCAGGCATATGCCAGCGCTGCAGCACTTGAAGCTTGTTGAGCACAACTGCCCCGTATCATCCTGGTGTAACAAGGCGTCAGCCTGTTGCATGGGTATGGCTACCGAGCTGTTGCAGGCGATTGGCAGTTTGCAGCAGCTGCGCAGCGTAAGGGTTTGGTTGGCAGTGGAGCTGAGTGTCGCAGATGTGCAGCACTTGTAGGGGCAGCTGCAGCAGCTGCTTGGCTGGCAGCTGGCGCCGTCTTGCTCAGTTGAGCCTAGCCAACTGTCACTGTATGCAGGCAGCCGCCCGGCAAAGTTTGATGAGTGGATTGTGGAATGAGGTGTTATGATGCTGCGTGGCATGCGGTAGCGGGAGAGACTCTTGGCTGTATTCAGGGTGGTGTTGGCAAATATGCAGCAGCTGTGCAGCGTAAGGGTTCGGTTGGCAGCGGAGCTGAGTGTCGCAGGTGTGCAGCACTTGCAGGGCCAACTGCAGCAGCTGCTTGGCTGGCAGCTGGCGCCGTCTTGCTCAGTTGAGCCTAGCCAGCTGTCACTGTATGCAGGCAGCCGTCCGGCAAAGTTTGATGAATGGATTGTGGATCGCCAGTGTGCTATGATGCTGCGTGGCATGCGGTAGCGGCAGGGACTTTTGGCTGTATACAGGGTTGTCACAACTCAACGGTTGGCATGTTGTCAATGTACGGATGAGTGAGTGAGTGTTCAGTCCCGTGGCCTGGTGCACTCGCATCACACTGTGTTGCATGCTCTCAGACCCGTGGCGTGTTATAGTAGTATCACACTTTGTTGCACTTAGTGCAGCCACCCAAGTTGTCGTCGCTGGCAGTGCCCCCTCCCCATTTCGCTCCGTTGGGGTGCGGGGTCAATGGCGGTGATGGTATGCCTTCAACTTGTTGACGGTCAACACGATGATGATGATTCTGATGCATGAGTGGCCGGTGTTGAGAGGTGCATGTGGCTTGGCTACTGGAAGGGCTTACAGCCCCTTCATGATCATAAGCAGAGAAAGCAGAGATCTGGTACCACCAGTAGTGACTCCAAGGTCACATGCTTTGACAGCACAGGAGACGCTCGTGACGTTGCACTTGTATCGCATTCCCTGATGGTGATACAGATTCCCTCACCCCTACCTTCACAAAGACAAAGAACGACGACCATCGATTTTGAACTGGTTACCAACCAGTGCTGGCAGCAAGCAACAAGAGGACATGACATTGTGCGCAGGATGCAGGCCGCACAACACTTCTATGCTACAACTTTTTCTTCGTTTGTAATTGCTACGCTAGGCGATCAACCTCAAATAACCGTGCTTGTTCGGGCTGACTCCGTGCTTGGCTTGTATTGCCCAGCTCTTGCATCGCCCTGCTGTTTCATCATGCACAGTCAGAATTGTGACCAGAAAATTTGTGAATCACGTGTCAAACGTGTGATTGATGGCCCTGGTGAGCAACAGAGCGATCCCACACACCTGCAGAAGCAGCACGTGCTGCACCGGCAGCAACAGCAGCAGAGACGTCCTATCGAGCTGTGTCCACCCCAGCATCAACCATATGTTGCTGATCCGTTGCGTATTGGGCAGTCAGCTGACAGCAAGGGTCCATCAGTCAGGGGGAGTTGGTGCTGCTTGCACTATGCATGTGCTGCGCAGCACACTTGCTCCTTCTGCAAGCTTATTACTGCCTCTGAAACTCTTCACGTTGCATCTTACTTCGACATCCACTTTCCCCTGACGTGTTGCATGCTGCAGGAACAGCAACAGCATGAGCAGCTGCCACAGCTGCCATCAGGCATCCTGCAGCAGGTGCTGTCCCACGTGCCTCTGCAGCATCGCTTGGGCAGCTGTAGCTTAACTAGCCGCGCCATGCACGCAGCAGCAGTAGCAGCTACAGAACGCCTCCAGGGTTGGGCAGATCCCGACAGCCAGCAAGAGGCATTGGAGCTGTGTCAGTGGCTGGCAAAGTACGGCAGCCAGGCGTTGAGACACCTTGGTGTGAAAGCGCGCACGTGGCAGCAGCCCTTGTTAAGCCTGGCACTGCCCAGCGGTCTGCAGCAGCTGCAGAGCTTGACAAAAAGCTGGGTTGAGCTGCCTGCTGCTGTTGACAGCTGCGTGCATCCCAAGCTCACTAGCTTGTGTCTGGAGCGCTGCGTAGTTCGCCCTTGCTCTGATGTGTTCGGCTGGTTAGCGCAGCAGCTGGTGCAGCTGACAGGCTTGCAGTGTCTGCAGCTGCATTCGCTGACTGATCCAGGTACCGACCCCCCAAAAGCTGGACTCTTGGCATTTGAAGAAGCCCTGGGGCAGCTGCAGCAGCTGACGGCACTTGGCATGAAGAGCAGAGGATCCATTGATGCTGCCTTGGCCACGCTTAGCAGCCTGAGCCAGCTGCAGCAGTTATATCTAGAGTACTTTGGCACTCTAGATCAGCCGCTGCAGATGCAGTGGCTACCAAGCGGCCTAACAAGCGTCAGGCTGTTGAATTGTGACCTCAGCTGCGCAGCAGCCGGCAGCGGCGGCAGCAGCAGCAGTTTCAGCTGGAAGCTGCCTGTGTTGAAGCAGCTAGAGCTAGGATGGGTGTGTGGGTTTGACTCAGCGCTACTGCAGCTGCGTGAGTTCAGCTACGCACCTTAAGAAGCATGGCCAGACGTGTATGTAGGGCCACCATTGAATCTTGAGCAGCAGCTGGTGGAGGTGCTGCCGCAGCTGCAGCAACTGCAGCTGGAACGCTGGATGCATTGGCCAAGCCCTAGCAGCTGCGCCTCGCTGACAGCTAGCAGCCAGCTCACAGCGCTGGTCTTGAAAGAGTGCCGCCTTGCTGCAGGTGCAGTGCAGGATATGTTTGCAGCAGGGCAGCAGCTGCAGCAGTTGCAGCGGCTTGAAGTGGTGGCATCAGAGACTTACCAGGTAGACTTTATGTTTGACCCGGATCTGCAGAATACTCTAAAGTTTTACGCTGAACTCCTGCAGCCAGACAGTTTCAACCTTGGACCTGGCGATCTGGCAAAGCTGACCAGCTGCTGTCCAAGGTTGCGCGATCTGAGGCTGATCTGGTGTGATCTGCCAGAGCCAGCTAGGGGTGAAGCAGCTGGTGCAGCAGCACCGCTGCTGCAGCTGACAGCGCTGACAGCGCTTTGGGTGGCAGGGCAGTACTGGAATGATGTGGTGGTTGAGAGGGTGCTCGCAAAGATGACAGGTGAGGTGAACAGCAGCAAATGTTGACTTGAAGTGCTTTTGCTGCAGCCGCGTGTTGTGGTCTAGCAGGCTGCAGAATGTATGACTACATCGCAAGTAATTTGCTGTTTCCTCTGGCAGGTGCCTGGTACGTACGCTATGTCATTGCAGATGACAGCGAAAAGCAGCTGCCAGCATGTAATGGCTGTACTTGAATCGCGTCATGGCAGATGCAGTGCTGTTGAGAGGCAGCAGCCGCTGCTGCTTTACTGTTTTTCAATGCCTTGATTGCATACAGTCGCATATTCGAACAACAGCTGTCAATGCTGATGCTGATGCTCTTGCTGGCTGGAAGTTGGCCATTCACAGATTTGAACGCTGCTGATGTGCATGTGGGCTTGCGTGCACAAGCTGTTACAGCTGACTCCGTTGCTGCTGCTGCTTCTGCTGCTGCCTTGCAGGCTTGCAGCGGCTGGATGTGGCATGCTCCAAGCACCTCACACTTTCGGGGCTAAAGCCACTGACCTCCCTGACAGGCCTCCGTCAGCTGTGTGTGGGCTCCTGTGGCACTTTGTTCAAGCAGCGGGACAGCTGCGATACACTTGAGTACAAACCCGTGATGTTGGACAGCAAGGTGAGTTACGCTTTATGCAGTTTGTGGAGTTGTGTGTTATCATTCAACTCCCTAAACTAGCTTGCATGTAGCTTGAGTGTGTTTAGTAATCCTGCACAGGCTAAGCGCTTGAACATGCAGCTGCTGACTCAGCCAGAGTGCCACGAGTTGATGTTTATTGTGCCGTGCTCTGTGCTACGTGCGTGTTGTCTTCTGAACGTCTGGGACCTTGGGTGAACGTCTGGGACCTTGGGTGAGCGATTGGGACCTTGGGTGAGCGAGTGGGACCTTGGGTGAGCGAGTGGGACCTTGGGTGAGCGAGTGGGACCTTGGGTGAGCGAGTGGGACCTAGGGTGAGCGAGTGGGACCTTGGGTGAGCGAGTGGGACGGAACGCGTGATCTGCATATCCTGCAAATACTTCACGTACATGCTATGCAATCGCCGCGCAGGTGTCTCCACCAGACGTTTGGCACCAGCTCAAGCTTGAGCTAGTGAACGAGGCCGATGACAGCTTATGGTGACTGTGCCAACACAGCTGGCAGTACGTGCCATGCACACCGTGTGCGTCGCACTGGGCCGGCATCTTAGCAGCTGCTGGGCAGCAAGAGTTGCGGCAGGAGTCGCGCGCAGCAAGAGTCACAGCAGAACAGCACAGCCGCTCAAGTTGCGGCCAACTGCCTCAGCCTCATTTTTGTGGTGCAATCGCTTTGGTTTGTTGCGAATTCGGTATAGTAAGGTGATCTTGATGTCATTCATCGTATGCCGTGCCATGTGCAGCCCTCAGGACATGGTGTGTAGCATTGCTGCTTGGGACATGGACCGTCTGTACGGATCACCCTCAGCAGCACTTGCTAGTGCAGTTAGCACCACATATGGCAAGACAGTGCCCAGTTGATATCATTGAGCGCGGTTTAAGTGGGAGTTAGTGCCGGCTGTAGCCCTAGTAATGGAACACGAAACGCCGCGCGCTTCCCGGCACGTTCTAAAAACAGGCTCTGAGCGTGCACGCTCATATGACACTGAATAGTTAGTTAGTTAGTTAGTTAGTTAGTTACACAGCCTATAGTGTTGGTATCCTTGTCATATAAATTAGTGTTCATGAATAGAGAAATTATATAGAAATTATATTTGTAATTGGGCATGTACTGGATTTCTGCTGCTATGGGGCCAAAACATAGGAGCCAGGTGAGTAGAGCTAGGGTATGGCTTTCTAAACGGGTGTTGAAAAACACCGACAATGCCAGACACCATTGGTCTCACCGAACTGACTATGGTTGGAGCCATAACATGGCCAGGTGTGGGGGTGAAAACCAACCTAAAACCCACCATAACACCATATGTTATCCTGAATGCAAAATCTTTGGCATTCGACATAGTAGAGTTCAAGCAATAGCACTGGGCAAGCAGCTGCTGTAAGGTTGAAGGAATCCGAAGTTTCTAGAAGGTTCTGCATTTTTGGTGAGTGCAGCCTGGTGCTGACATGCACTCCCTGCAGCTGCTCGTTCAACGCAAGCTGCTCGACGAAGCAAATAACGAAGGTGAAACATCCGCAGGAGCAAGAGCAATGGTTGTCACACGGCGCTTGCAGGATGTCATGGAGGTTGTCAACGAGCAGTACCAGGTGGGCTCTACAGCAGAGTACTGTCTTTGCGCTGCTCTCCAAGCATGCAATCCCAGCATGACCAACGGCCTGTTAGGGACATACAATGATATCACAACAAACCCACGCTGCTTAGCACACGTTTCACAATTAGCAGCAGGAGTTGCATAGCAGTTGGCTGCCAGCTAGCAGTGCTGCAGTACTACTGCTCTGGCAGAGCAGTGCATGCCAATACAGCGGCAGCATACGCATTGCAAGCATTATATACTGCTTTCAAAACAGTATAATGTACTCGACTCATGCTAACGATATCTTGGTGAGTGACATGATGATGATGATGATCTTGGTGAGTGACCTGTCCAAACCCTTTGTACTGCAGTGCCTGCTGTTCAGAAGGGCCGAGGAATCTGCCTGTTCAAAGTGTCCAGGGGTGACAAAGAGCCTCAACTTGTTTCCGAATCCACGTCCGTAAAGTTCCTCAACATCAACGAAGACAAAGCAAGCAAGAAACCCGAGATTCACTTGCTCATAGAGCCAAGTGACGCTGACGATGTGCAAGTCCCTGTTGACACCAACATGCGCTACACAACATACACAGCAGCGCGTGCCGTGACATTCTTTCACAAGGAGCAGGGCAGCAGCTACGTCAGCATGTATGTACTGAAGTTCCCTGCCACTGCCAAGGTGTACTCAGGCTTCGTTTCAGATCTGAAGGTAAGTCACAGATGGCTTGAAACCCTCTCCAAGAGCTGTCAACGCAGTGTGTCTCCGGCAGATTTCGAACTGCCGTCATAACGGGTATATATCACCACACCTGGCATGCATATGGCTTGTCTACTGACGGGCAGGGGGGCAGTACCGCAGCTCTAGAGATCTAGTAGAGGTCTGCTCTGGCTGGCATTGGTTTACTGTCAACGCAGTATGTTCCCGGCAGAACTGCCATCATAGCGGGTATATGTACGTCTGTATAACCACACCTGGCATGCATATGGCGTGTCTGCCTGCCTGCAGGACGCACACAAGCAGAGCCAAGAGGATGGCTGCGAGTTTGCTGCCTGGATCAAGCCAAGCAATGAGAGCGAAGCTGTCCCTATGGAGTGAGGACGTACATGTGTGCACCGTACTGCCAGTACGAAATATTATGGAATACTACTGACTCAGTATGTACATATTGTGCACTGTACAGGTTGAAAGCACCGCCGCATGTCGTTGCTGTAGTACAGCAAACGGTTCTACTACTGCTCAAACCGCTCACTGAAACCACCAAGGCTTGACGGTCACTCACTGCTGTGATTGCTTGACAGGCCACCATTGGATGGTGAGGCCGCCTCTGAGACCAGCCTGCCCTGCAATGACTGGACCGTGTACATCTAATGAGTCACTTGCCAAGTCGTTGGCAACGACTTCGAATCGTGATGACTTCACTTGCATTGACGAACACTTGTGGCTGTGATTGCTTCACATATTGATGGAGGGCCAGACCACCCTGCACTGCAATGATCATACATCAGATTCTGATGCCATTGACGGTCAACAACTGCAAGTCCTTATGACATCACGTACAGTGATGGTCACTCATAGCTGTGATTGCTTCACATGTCACCATCGGATGGTGAGGCCGCCTATGAGATCAGCTTGCCCCGGGCTGGATAGTGTACATCCGACAAACCAATTGTCAATGACTCCGAGTCGTGATGATCAATTACGTTGACGGCTGCTCATGCCTGTGGTTGCTTCACAGATTGATGGCGAGCCAGACCAGCCTGCACTGCAATAATCATACATCAGATTCTGATGAGTCAACTGTCAACAACCTCAAGTCCTTATGACATCATTGCTGTAATTGCTTCACAGATCGATGGCGAGCCGGATCAGCCTGCACTGCAATGATCATATATCAGATTCTGTTGAGTCAACTGTCAACAACTGCAAGTCCTTATCAAATCACTTACGCTGACGGTCACGGTCACTCACTGATGTGATTGCTTCACAGATCGATGGCGAGCCAGACCAACCTGCACTTTCAGAGCTGCAGGCAATGTTTGGACAGTATACATTGATGGTCAAACACTATCGCTCACTCAGTGACGTCAGTGACGGTCACTCACTGCTGTGACTGCTCCACAGGTTGATGGCGAGGCGGAGCAGCCTGCCATGCAATGTTTGGACCGTCCAAACACTGAGTGTACATCAATGGTCAAACATTATATCGCTCACTCAGTGACGGTCACTCACTGTTGTGACTGCTTCACAGATCGATGGCGAGCCTGACCAGCCTGCACTTCCAGAGTTGCAGGCAATGCACAAGCAGGGTCATGCCGCGTACGAGCAGGCTTACGAGCAAGGCCACAGCAACTTCAGTAGCATGGTTCTTGGGGCCAACAAAAACTCGTACGTGCTGCGGGGAGGCATATGGGACGTGATGAACAACAAGACAGGTGGTGTTGCCAGCTTAGGTGGGCTGCAGGGTTCTGTATGAGGATGTCATTTTGCAAACTACATTGTATGTCAGCATTATGTGATTTTGGAAATGACAATTGGAATCCAATCGGCTATGCGAGGCTCACAGCATAACCCAAAAACTGGCTGCATATGTGTTCTACAATGTATCTCATCCTGATAGCCTGCTTGATATGTGTGTACATGTGCTCTACATTGTTACAAAGGTTAAAAATGACAATCATAACATGCAAACATGACATCTGCAGGCAAGACTGTCACCTTTGAGCTTTGCGACAAGACCCCTCTCATTTCCCGCCAGGCCATCTTGGCCAGTGGAGAGCGCAGCATGCTTCTGCTGAGTGATGACAAGACCTGTGCCGGCGCTGCTTCAACAAACATATACATCGGCAATCTGGAGAGGGGGCAGGTCGTTAGGGAGATGGACTTTAAGAAGGGAGATGCAGAAGTGCCGCAGGTTAGTTGTGCTGAAGCTACCAGTTTGGAGAGATCTCAAACCACTGAACCCTGGCACATGTGGTTCAGCTATGACTCGTGTTATGGTAACAGTGCTGTGCACAAAGCGACGGCGGAGGCTGCCTGGCAACCGTCAGAGCGAGAGGCTTCCAGTAAGACCAACTGAAGCGACATGCCACCTATGGTGTGCAGAGCAGAGTCATGACAGAGTCATTGCAGAGTCGGGCAGAGTCATTGATCAATTGCAGCTGCTGCAGCCAGCCGGTCATGGCAGCGCTTTCTGTGATCTTTGTTACTAATCATCTTGCCATTTCCTGCTGCAAGGCTTGCTGACAACACGGTATATGCTCGCATCGCTGATAGCAAGGTGTTTGCACCATTCCTGTGCCGCCGTGTCTCTCCCATTGCTGTCTGCAGGCTCAGATCAGCGCACTGACTAAGGACGGCCAGCTGCATGATTCGCCACTCTTTCTGGGACTGGACAGCAACAGGCTCGCCAAGTGGGATTTGAGGACCAAGAAAGGTGTTGTGCAGTGGATCGGCGGCAAAGACTGCGCTCAGCGCAGCAATTGCAACTTCTCTTGCATGGCGACAAGTGGGGACGGCCATGTTGTGATTGGGAGTGCAAATGGCAAGATAAGGCTGTACATCGCCAACACACTCACACAGGTGAGCATCATAGGCTGTGACAGAGGTCACCCATCTTGATTGTTGCAAAACACGATGTCATGCGGCATGTGTTTTGACCGATGTGACAGCCAGCACAGTCTGTATGTCAATTGTATTCCTTGCGCACATGTACTGTACAGTACTGGAGTCCAGCCAAACGTCTCAGGACTTTCCAACATCAACAGAAGCAAATGCCATGTGGTACGACCCCCCCCTGCGAAGCTGCAGCTGGTGCCGTCCTCCATGAGTAGTGTCCATTGACCTGCAAGCATTGCGCAGGTTGTGAGCGACTGCTCTGTTCTGCTCACCCCTCCTTGCTCTGCCGGCTGCTGCTATGGTAGGAGGCGTGGATGCACATGACACCTTCCTCATCATCACACACACCTCTTACATAAACTTGATGTAAGTGACTTATGCTGGTCACCAGTTCAGTGAAAACCCCACGCGTAGCTCATTCATTCAGTCATTCATTGGCTTCTGCAGGCCAAGAACACCATTCCCGGACTCGGCAAGCCCATCACGTCTGTCGACATCACCTTTGACAGCCGCTGGATCCTGGCCACCACTGACGACTACCTGCTGGTCATCAGGGCAGACTACGAGGACACTGCAGGTGATCTCAGCTGCATTTTTACTACCAACTTTCCAAACAACCACGCTCAGCGTATAGAAGTTCTATAAACCACCAAATGTCTACTGTTGTGAAATCACATGTCCATCATCATGGTGTAGATTATTTACAGCAGCATGGCCCCCCACTAAGCTAGTGACATCCCTGTAGATGCTCTTTTTGTTGAGCTCCCCCAGTTGTTGATGATCCGCTTTATGCAGGCCACCGCCAGAATGCCTTTGTCAACAGAGGAGCGCAGGGCCGCTTCGCAATGCGCCTGCTGCGTCTGAAGCCGGCAGATGAGATGGCTCTCGGGCTTGCTGGGTACGCTTTTAAGGGCGCCAAGTTTACCTGGGTGACTGAGAGCGATGAATATGAGCGCTGGATTGCAGCCAGCAGGGGAGAGTACAGTATCATGTGGAACCTCAGGAGGTGCGCGCATTGTCACGCAGCGTCACATGTGTGTACACTCTCCTGCAGTGCGGCGCTGCCACCACGGCATGATGTCACTGGCGTCCTAGCTCAATGTTGCAATAAGCCTCAAGTTGATTATTGACACACCAATAAGTGAGGGTATAACGTTTACTTGGGAATAGAGGCGCCATTGACAGCGGCTGTCGGTTGGGCTTGCTGGTTACGCTTTCAAGGCCGCGAAGTTCACCTGGGTGACTGAGAGTGACGAATATGAGCGCTGGGTTGCAGCTAGCAGGGGCGAGTACAGTGTCATGTGGAACCTCAGGAGGTGCGCGCATTGTCACACAGCGTCACATGTGTGCACACTCTCCTGCAGTGCGGCGCTGCCACCACGGCATGATGTCACTGGCGTCCTAGCTCAATGTTGCAATATCTTGATTATTGACACACCAATAAGCGAGGGTATGACGTTTGCCTAGGAATAGAGATGAGTTGGCAGTTGGGCTTGCTGGCTACGCTTTTAAGCCCGCTAAGTTTACCTGGGTGACGGAGAGCGATGAGTACGAGCGCTGGATTGCAGCCAGCAGGGGAGAGTACAGCATCATGTGGAACCTCAGGAGGTGCGCATTGGCAGGCAGCAACAGACGCTGCTGCAGCAAGGTGCTGCCACAAAAAATTGCGCTACCACACTGTGCTGGCAGCACGACAGCATCTGCACATCTGCACAGGCGGGACCGACTCTTATTGCACTGACTGAAACATGGCATGGGTTTTACCGTCCACCCTGCCATGCAGGCAAGGCGGGTGTTGCGGCAGCTTGCAACAGGCAGGGCTTCGGACCCACTGTGGCCTGGGACTAGTTCCACTCAGTTGCTGCTGCTGCTGCTGCCATCAGGGTGAAGACCAGCACTGCAGATGCCTTTGCCAACGGTGGAGTGCCAACCTTCGAGGAGTACCACCTGAGCGACCACCAGACCGTGGTGGACACCGCAATCATGCACCACGGGTGAGCACATCGTACCATGTTACACTGTAACAGAGACGGTCTCTGTTTATTGATTAAAAACCACGTCAGGGAACCAGTGGACAATTGTCTACTTGTGCCTACAAATGCACCACAGGTGAGTTTTATGCCATAAATGTTGAACATGATGCATGCTGCGGCTATCCAGCGCTGGTATCATGCCACGGACACCGCATTCATGCACCACAGGTGAGCTTGTATGCCGTCAATGCTGCACATGATGCATCATGCAGGCTGTGGCTGTTGACGTTTCCAGTATTTTACAACATGCATGCCATGGACACCACATTCATGCACCACAGGTAAGATCATCTTACCTGCGTAAGTTACGCCATACATGTTGAACATGATAAATGCTGTGGCTGGTATCATGCATGCCATGGACAGCGCATTCATGCACCACAGGTGAGATCATCTTACCTGCGTAAGTTACGCCATACATGTTGAACATTATACATGCTGTGGCTGGTATCATGCATGCCATGGACAGCGCATTCATGCACCACAGGTGAGAAAGTATGCCATGAATGTTGAACATAATGAATGCTGTGGCTGGTACCATGCATGCCACAGTGAGGCGGTGCAGTTGGCAGAATTGCCAGCAGTAAAAGTTGGCTCAGTTGCAGCATGACAGGATGGACTGCAGCAATGGCTGCTGGTTCAGTGGAGTGATACTGTGTCGCAGGACAGCAATCCAGGGATGCACATAGGTATACCCAGCCAGCCGGCAGACTCTGCCTGCGCTGTAAGCGCTGCATGTACACAAGCAGCACTTGATCATGACTGCCAGTCAATCTTATCCCTATGTACAGAAGCAACACTTGATCATGATTGCCAGACGTCATGACCAGGTCATGCTGCATGCTGTATTACTTTACTGCAGATATGAGAGAGAGTAGTTACATGTGGGTCCAGTCACCATCTCAGATGGTATGAGCCACCCCAAAATGAGCACAATGTCAACGCGTGACGAAAGAAGATGAGCACACAATGTAGCCCATTGAGGCCATCCGTTGAGCACAGGGTCTCTCCAGATTGAGCATAAGATTATATCTGCGGTGTGTCAGTGACACACCCCAATCAGCCAACAGCATGTGCTGAAGAAGCACACCAACCAAAAAGCATGTTGTCAAGATCACACAGCCAGAGAGATAGGCAGGGCAACTAAGGCGGCATAAAGGCGGCAGCAAACCAATAATGGGACAGGATGCATGTGTAACTCGTCAAGTAACCTAAACTCATCACGGGCTAGGAGCAACAGCGTCTAAGGCGTCATCTACAGGGACATAACCCTCAGGCTGAATTGGCACACTTTGATGGTCAGGGGACAACCCCAGCAACACTGAGCGATACAACCACATCTGATAAACCACCACAGCCAAGCCCTCTTGATCCTCACAGTCTAGAATGCGCGGCACCAACTCGTTAGCATAGCGATCTACAGTACCCGCAGGATAGAACACACTAGGGCAGGCACCGCGCAAGTGGTCATATGCAGGGCATTCTAGCAGAAAGTGTTTGAGATCCTCCACATTGTCATAGGTCCCAGTCCGGGCGTGCACGCGTGTGCGCCAAACTGCTCGGCTAGCTGCAACAGGATTAGCACACGAGCACAGTCTACACAACCGCTGCTGCCTGGGCACCCGAGGGCGGGCATGTCTACCCAGCTGCACCTCCAACTGTGCAGCCCCAGTGCGAAGCCGTGCAAGGCACTGCAACACCCGGAACGGCAAGCATAATTGCATGTATTGAGGTTGTGTGTTGCGGTCAAAAGCAGCATCAGCCTCCATAGGATGCACCCAGGCAGCATGTGTGCACATAGTAACATGATTGCTTGGTGCTGTTCTTGGGTCAGCATCCTCCGCACCTGCATCGGCCCACCCCTGCTTAACCAAGCGTGCAAGGGCAGCAGACACGGCTGTAGCATGCAACTCAAGCCCACATACACTTGCAGCCGTCACCCCAGGCCCACGCCATGCAGCCTGCTGTATAACACCAAGGCGTTGCATAGTGTGCAGCAGATAGTATGTCCAGCAAGTTTTGCAACCACTCAATGCTAACTCCACATCCGACACCCACGCAACCCGCGCAAGACGATCAACGGGCATGGCCCTAAGGCGTTCCCACCAGCGCGCCGCCAGCACAACCCAATGGTGCTGAACAGGCGAGCGGTGAAGATCGCGCATCAGCACATCAATGCTGGAGCGTTGCCCAGCCCCAGTCATGTAGCGAAGGAATGACACATGCACCTTGTCAGCTGCAGACATGCGCCACCCTGTGCGCCTGAACAAGCCTGTATGGCACAACTCGGGGCCCCACACATGAGATGCGTATGACATAACAGGCTCAACCATGATGTCAAACATGCGGCACTTCATGTCGTATTGTGTGATGCGTTGCTTACGGAAGCGGCCCAAGAGGGTATGCATGGCCTTGAGCCCAGACGCTGCCAAAGCATCAACTGCCGGCTGCAGACCTTTGGTCTCATGCAACACTGCACCAAGGTATGTGTAGCTGCTCTGAATGCTCAGGGGCTGACCAGCATACGTGAACGCAGTTGAGCGCGGGCGTGGCACACGTTTGCCACGGAACACCACCACACACGTCTTCTTAGGCTGCATGTTGACTTCCATGCCAGTGATCTCACAAAACAACTGCAAGCAATCCAACAAGCATTGCGCGTCTGCCGGCGACTCAGCAATCAAGCAGCCGTCATCCGCATAGAGCAAATCAGGCACATGAAGAGAGCCAACCTTGGGTCCAAGAGGAGCAGAAGCCCCACCTGGAACAGGCTTGCCTCTAATTGTGATCAACTCGTGCAGCATCTCAATAAATAACCCAAACAGCAGCGGGCTCAGCTCACTTCCTTGCTTAGTACCAAGGCACGTATCAATAGGGTCACCCAATTTGCCATTCACAGACACCTGTAGCTGGATGGTGTCATATAGACGCTCCAATAGAGACAAGAAGCGGCCATGGATGCCAAGCTGCCTGCAACGTGCCAACAACAAGTCTCTAGGAACCGTGTCAAAAGCTTTCTTAAAATCTATGAACACAACATACAACTTCTTACGCTGGTGGCGGGCCCTGTTAATGAGATGCGTAAGGGTGAACAACGCATCAATTGTGCCATGTTCTTTGCGAAAACCACACTGTGTAACAGCACGCACACCTAGGCTCTCCATAGTTGGGTCTAGGCGGAGGTGCATGAGGCGGTCAACCACACGACTATAAATGCTAGACACACTAATGCCTCTATACATGTCCCTGTTGTTGGGCTCACTAGCCTGCCCTGATTTGGGCACCGGAATCAGCTTGCACAATTGCAGAACACGCGGCCACGTTGTTGGGGTGATGTTAGCTGCAGTAATCTGCCGCACCACCCATGCCACACAACGCAGCAGCGGCTCAAAGACGTAGCCCTGGCGGCGAGGTGCATCACCAGGTCCAGAGGTTGAGCGCGGCTGGCCAGGCGCACCATCAGCTAGAGCCTCATGCACTTCCTCAGCAGGGAAGCGCAGCAACTCACATGTCAAGTTTTGCAAGTCTGCCGCTTTGCCAGATGGCAGGGAGCACATCACATCAACAATTTCCGCAAATCTAAACTTATCATTCAGGTGGTTGAATGCAGACGGCGGGTGCTGATGCACTGCCGCCAGCTGAGAGCGCAAGGCCGCAGCCTCAGGCGACAGCGGCGGCCGCTGTGTTGGATGTGCCATTATGTCAGAAAACCAAGCCGTCCAATCATCTACATCATCAAGAGGGCAAGACACACCACGCTTGTCCAAAAACACACGCCAAAAATCGCGTTGCTCCTCACTAAAGTACGACTGCAGGAGCTGCAGCTGGCACTGCTGGGCGTGCTGAAACTTTTTGCGGCGCACAACACGTTTGTAAGCGCGGCGTGCCACCAGCATTGCTGCACGATATGCGCCTGCTGTGGCAGCAGATGCTCTGGTTGTGGCCACAGCCAACCAGGTGTACAGCGTGGAGTGACGCTAGTGACACCCCCGGTGACGCTAGTGACACCACTAGTGACACCAGCAGATGCTCTGGTTGTGGCCACAGCCAACCAGGTGTACAGCGTGGTGTAGCTGCGCATTACAAGGCAGATCAGAGCTCATGGTGTAACTGCGCACTACAAGGCTGATCAGAGCTCATGGTGTAACTGCGCACTACAGGGCAGATCAGAGCTCATGGTGTAACTGCGCACTACAGGGCAGATCAGAGCTCATGGTGTAACTGCGCACTACAGGGCAGATCAGAGCTCATGGTATAACTGCGCACTACAAGGCAGATCAGAGCTCATGGTGTAACTGCGCACTACAGGGCAGATCAGAGCTCAAGGTGTGACTGCGCATGCGCACTGCGGCAGATCAGAGCTCGCCCTCGACATGGGCAAGCACGAATATACACTTTTGGCGAAAGGTTTGTTGACTCGTCCTTTGCAAGAGCGCAGCCTGACCATGCACCACGGCATACGAACATCAGGCCTGATGACTTTTATTGGCCAGATACATTGCAGCGATTAGGCCAAGGTGCGGTGCCGTTACCACCGCCAGTGATGGCAGCTGCCATCTGCAGAAGCTGCATGCTACAGCACCCAGCAGCTGACTTCAGGGTCCGGTGCCCAGCAGCTAGCCTAGCATCATCTGAGATGGCCGGCTGGAGCCTGGCTATGGCTGACTGACTGGCCTAGCCTAGGCTGCAGGATGTAGCTGAGGTGCCATGGCTGGCTGGCTGCAAGGCTCTCGGCTGGTCTAACCACTTTGAACATGTTCTTTTGAGCTATGTGTATAGAGCTGTATATATGTCAGCTCATGAGTTGTCAGTTGGCATCATCTGTGCATTGCATGCTTCATGCCGTCAGGCACTACTGAGGAGGATTCGAGGCAACCAGTTTTTTGAGACCATCTGATGCATTTGAGACACAAGACGGCGCTGTGTGCACGTGCAGCTTGGCGTTGACTGTATAATGGGCAGCAGTGGTAGTCCAACCTATCTTGAGCCAGTCCGTAGGAACACCTTTCACAGATGGTCTGTGCAGCATGGTGTTTTGGATTAGCGAGCGTTCTGTGCTAATTTAGCACTGTGCTAAAACATTTAAAACATGATGTCATCCATGAATGGGTCCGCATCGTAACTGCAACATGTTACGTCATACTATGCATGTGGTCAGAATGTTGAGTCTTTGTCACATCTGATGTTTGGTTGTCCTGCCACTTCTGCTCAAAGAGATACTATGTTGGATGAGATTCGGTCTGTTTTGCAACAGACAGTTGCTGGTGGCGCTGGAAAATTGCGCAATGTATTGTCATTGACTGATGCATCGGCCAAGTTGTTGCGTTTTGTTTCTGATGATGTTTGGGGTAGCAAGGGGGTTTGCCGACTGGTGTCTAGGAGCATATCTTGTGAAAGCTTGGGATGTGCGTAATAGTTGCAAACATAATGGAGCGGTGCTCCCACTTTCTTCAGCAGGGACAGGTACAAACAGGGGATGGCTGTGGCCTACATATAAATATGCAGCTTGCATAGGCGAATCTAAACAAATTTGCGGCACTATATGTGGTGCTGTGTGGTGTGAGTAAAGGGCTTGCAGATGGGCGCTGCGCCTCGACTCTCCACAAATAACACTGTGGTAGTTGGGCCAAAAATCTGCTGCTGTGGGGTGCTGCTGCTTGCATAGCCCTGCCCAAGTAAATCGATTTACCCCTAGGCATCATTTGCTTGCTGATCAGGCCCTGCAGCGCTGCTGTGCCGGGGCTTCTGCTGCTAGTGCTACGCTCCACTGTTCTGCTGTTTGCGCTGTGCTGTTTGTTGTACATCCCGGTTCTGGCCCACGTTACCGATCAGCGTCCCTGTAACAGGCAGCAAGGGAACAACAGGCCAAAGCTATATCAGGCGATGCCTATATGGCAAGGCAAAACCCAGTTCAGTCCCCAGGCAAGGGCCAGAGGCCCTGGCATGCGGTTCCGATCCTGGCGTTCGGCTTGCCCAAACGGGTTTAGGTCCGGCGTCAGGAGCGCAGTCGAGGAGTGGTGCTGGGCTTAGTACGGATTGAAGGAGCATGCCGTCAGACTCCCTTGTGTTCCAGGATGCAGAGAGATGCACGGTGTCACAGTCCCAGCACTACCAGCAGCTGCTGCGCTTGTGTTGCTAGCGTGAGTGTGCAGAGTTTGTTGTGAGCTGCCAGTACACACACTGTCTTAGCAACCTTCATCTTGTATGATCTGGCTGAAAACCGGAGCTGAATTTTACTAGCATTTGGGAGCCGCTGCTGTAACCAGGTGAGAGCCCTGCAGGCTAGCTGGCATGCAAGCATACCAAGGCAGCAGGACTGTTAGCTGTGTCCTGTTGTACCTAGCACATGCAGCAGGATGCCTTGCCAGTTCAGCTCTTGGTTTGCATGTTGTGGGGTCCTGACTAATTTTCAGGATACCAGGTTGGTACCTGTCCCTGCTGCTTCCGCCCCGGGGGGGCGCGGGGCCGATGGCGTTGATGCTATGGCTTGATCTGGTAATTTGATGATGATGATGATGATGATGATGATGATGATGATGATGATGATGATGATGATGATGATGATGATGATGATGATGATGATGATGATGATGATGATGACTATGCACTGCAGCGGCTGCATTATTGCTATTGTAAAGTATCGCATCGGCAGACAACCAGCAGAGCACGCCTGACAGCTCGACTGGCGAGGAGAACTTCGTGACAGGATTGACAGGAACCCTGCACCAGGATCCACAGTGCGCACCCATGATCCGTTGAGCACCCGTGATCCAAAATGTGAGGCACGGGCCAGTGAGTTTAACACTTGTCACAGAGAGGATGCTAAAATCATATAGAACGGTCTGATTCATGGTGCACCTTGCAGTGTATTCAGCGCTTGGTGAACCCCCGGTGCTGTAGTGCCTCCTGGTGACATTGTAGTGAGCAGTACCTGGCACACCCCAAACCCTTGTGTGCTGTACCGGCCGATAATCAGGGAAGAGATCTCCTGAATGTATAATGATACAGGTTCGCAGCTTCTCAGGGTCGAGCAGCGTCGCACATCGCACACTGGGCACAGTGAGCTGAGCCACACGAACTGAAAACAGCACAGCGAGCGAGGTTGACCTGATCGATCTAATCAAGCACCAAAATTTACATCGTGATACAATATGTTGAACCAACTGCGAGCAGGCTCCATGCAACGCAGCAGCTGCCCAGCCAGGCACCGGCCTGCTGCTGCTGCTCGGTGCAAGCCTCTCATCCTGTGCCGAGCATCTAGCAGCAGCAGCCCATGGGGCACCGGAAACGGCACTAGAACATCTACTAGCAACCCATTCGCGAGCAGCAGCGGCCAGCAGCTGACCCCAGAGCAGCTGCAGAAGCGCAGCAAGGAGCTACAAGAGCTCTTGCAGGAGAGCATGAAAATTGCAGTGCAAACAGGCCCCAGGGGCCTGTTCAGGAGCATACAAGCGGGCCAAGCAGTAGCATCGCTCGCTCAGGACTATGTGTTAAGCGGTGGGCAGCTTGACCCTCCGCAGGTGGTGCTGCGAAAGCTGTTTGAGCGGTTGGGCGCTACATACATCAAGCTTGGGCAGTTCATTGCGTCATCACCATCGCTGTTCCCTGAGGGTGAGGTCAAAGAAGTTTGACCGGTCAAAGTTCCGTCAGGCTGGTGATACAGTGTGCTAGATGCAGCTGCGCAAAGTGTTGGTAAGGTATACGCAGCTACACGAGCTTCGCGCATGCAGCTGCAGGAAGCCTCACAGCATGAGCTTTGTCTGCGCGTACAGCAGCTGATGAACTTCTGAATGGATTGTACAGTTCAAATCATGCCATGCCGTGCAGTGGAGAAACCTGCAACTCTAAGCAACGAATGCACGCCTGCACACATCAGTGTGTGTTGTGTGACACAACTTGTGTCAGGTAAAAACCCTGAACCCCCATACGACACACTGACGGCATTACTGATGCCCTGCATTCGCCATGCTGCCGGCCTGCAGAGTATGTGCTCGAGTTTCAGAAGTGCCTAGACAGGACGGATCCTGTGCCCTTCAGCACAATCCAGCGCATCCTCAAGCAGGAGCTGCAGCAGCAGCCACTGGAGAGCGTGTTCTCCTACATTGACCCGCAGCCGCTGGCATCAGCATCTGTAGCACAGGTAGGACAGACAGTAAGAACGCTTGCAGAGTGCTGAAGTGGCTGTCGTAGTTTGCAGCAGCAGCCGCTGAAGAGTGTGTTTTAGTACATTGGCCCGCAGCCGCTGGCATCAGCATCTGTAGCGCAAAAAGGAAGATGAGGCAGCAACAGCGCTTGCAGCGCACTACTTTTCAAGTGCAGCCGCAAGCATGGGTGCAACAGCAGGCACACATGCATGCAAATGTTTCGTATTGTCTCTTGTAGTTTGAGCCGCAGCCTGTTGCGCCAGCATCTTTTTCAGTGAGGATGCAAAGTTAAAAGCAGTGTAGCTTGTTACTTGTGCACGTGCAAGGGAACTGAACATTAATAGCAGGTGCAGACGACAGCAAGTGTCCAGCTGACTTGGCTGCTGGTGATGAGGCACTTGTGCCAGTAGTCATTTTATGCAGCTTGACCTACGGGCTGCTGCTGCTGCACTCAGCTGTGCTTGCTGCCAGCAAAAGGGGTTGGTAATTGTGGTGTTCACGTTCTGCAAAAGGGTGTGTTGACGATCATCTTTTCTATTGCTGCTGCTGCTGCTGCTGCAGGTGCACTCAGCAGTGCTTGCAGGCAGTGGCAAGGCGGCACAAATGTGAGGTGCTGCGTTCAGGTACTAAAAATTTGGTGAAGTGACATTATCCTCTCTGCTGCTGCTGCAGGTGCACTCAGCAGTGCTTGCAGGCAGTGGCAAGGAGGTGGTGATCAAGGTGCTGCGTCGAAGTACTGGACATCTGGTGAACTGATGTGTGTCCTTGCTGCTGCTGCTGCTGCTGCTGCAGGTGCACTCAGCAGTGCTTGCAGGCAGTGGCAAGGAGGTGGTGATCAAGGTGCTGCGACCTGGTACAGAGGACGTGCTGCTTACAGACCTGAACTTTGTGAGTATGCCTAGGCCTGAGCACAATTGTGTATGCAGCAGCAGCAGCAAGCCGTGGTTCTGTGCCTTGACTCAGGCTGGCCTGGCAGCGACAGTTGACCTGCTGGCACACATGTCTCTGGTAGCGCAGTGTGCATGCTGTAGATGTGCATATGCACTGAATTGCGTGTGCAATGAAGCAGGATAAGGAAAGCGCGGCAGCTGCAGCACGAGTTCAGGATCACAAGCTGCAGTTTGCCAAGGAACACCAAACGGGAACTTGAATGCAGCCGTACGCTGCAAGCATGCTGCTGAAAAATGGTCTCATACATACAGTGGCAGGTATCTGATTCAAGCCTACTCGTGCTGCTGCGCTGCCGTATGTTATGGCTGTGCTGCTTGCATGCGTGCAGCTGTACCTCTTTACACGCGTGCTGGAGTTCATTGCTCCTGAGCTCAACCGGCTGTCTGTTGGCAACATCTTGTCGGACATCAAGACCTCAATGATGGATGAGGTGGACTTCACAAAGGTGTGTTACTTTCGGTGACATAACAAAAATAACAACCAAGTAACAGTTCTCGATGTGGTGGAGGCAGCAAACATGTTGTGGTATGCGGCTATGCCTCTGTGGGAACTGACGTATGTATGGATGCTGCCGAAGCTGCTGCTGCTGGCGCTGTCACAGCCGTGCCAAATGCACAGTCAGCATACCAATTGCAGACGCTACGTATGTATGCGTGCCTCTGATGCTGCTACCTCTCGTGCTATATGTGCAGGAAGCATACCACTTGCAGACGTTCAACGACTTCCTAGACAAGCGGGGCCTGAGGGGCGTGGCAACAGCCCCTTACGTTTACAGGCAGTTTAGTAGCAAGAGGTGCGCAACACTGAACCTGCAATCATGAAGTCTTTAGCTTTTGAGAGCCAACAGACATACCGCATGTTGCTACTGCTGATGTGCAACACTGCTGGACGGAGCGATTGTGCAATCTGTACGCGCCGCTGACTGATTTGACATTATCTGATCTCAGCAGTCTCTGCAACTGTGTTTGTGTGTGTATTGCTGCCCTGACATGCAACATGTGTGCTGTTCCTGTGCAGGGTGCTTGTTATGGAGCGGCTGAGCGGCGTACCACTCACTGACCTTGCATCCATCTGGGCAGTCACATCAACATCTGCCTTGGCATGCAACCTGTGTGCTGTTGATGTGCAGGGTTCTGGTTAAGGAGCGGTTGAGCGGCGTAATACTCACTGACCTAGCATCCATCCGGGCAGTCACATTAAAAGCTGCTTTAACATGCAACCTGTGTGCTGTTGCTGTGCAGGGTGCTCGTGATGGAGCGGTTGAGCGGCGTACCACTCACTGACCTTGCATCCATCAGGGCAGTCACATCGAAGGACCCTGAAGGCGTTCTCATCTCTGCTCTCAACACCTGGTTTGCCAGCGTGCTGGGTGCAGACACTTTCCACGCAGACGTGCATGCAGGTTGGTTCAACAGCTGTTTCTGCAACGTTCAGTGTCACGTGCAACGCAGAGCTGTCTAGACACAGCACGTGTCATAAACTTGTTTGGCAGGCAGTTGCTGCCTGCTGTTGCTGCTGCCTCCACCCTTCAAAAGACGGCTGGTTGGCTGTCCACACATGCGGTCGTCGAGTCGTTATAACTGTTGCTAGCAAGTTGCTGCTGCATCGTAACGGCAGGTTTGGGGGTTCTGCAGCACTAGCAGCATCGGGCTTGTGCACATCCAGAATTAAAGTGTCTACCATGCAGCTGCGGCTGGCGCCTGGTTGAGAACACTTGCAATACCTCAGCATATTGTGTTCACTTGTGTGTGTGTTGCTTGTTGCGTGCAGGTAACTTACTCGTGCTACCAGATGGCCGTGTGGGGTTCATTGACTTTGGCATTGTGGGCCGCATCAGTCCGGTCACCTGCAGGTGGCCAGCTTGCTTGCATCTCCCTGGAAACCTCACTTATCTGTCCGCGCTGTCTGCATTGCCTACATTGCTTCATAATCGCAGGTAACCTACTCGTGCTACCAGATGGCCGGGTCGGGTTCATCGACTTTGGCATTGTGGGCCGCATCAGCATCTCTGCAAACGTCACCTGTGTGCAATGTCTGCATTGCTTATGTGCTGCTGCAGGTAACCTGTTAGTACTGCCAGATGGTCGTGTGGGGTTCATCGACTTTGGCATCGTGGGCCGCATCAGTCCAGTCACCTGGAAGGCAATGGAGGCGCTACTAGCGTCACTGGCTGTTGGTGATTACGAGACCATGGCACGCGCGCTAGCCACCATCGGCGCATGCAGGTAGGGTAGTGGGGGTTCAGTTTGAAGGGACCTGCTGTTGTTGCCATGTTCAGTAGCCAGCTGCCGTGTCACAATTGTCCTTGTCGCTGCTGCTTGCTAGCAAACCAACTAATCTATGCAGTTTGCCTGGCATCACGAGCCTTCACTTACTCTGCCTGTGTTGCATTTTCCCTGACGGCTGCAGTGAGGATGTGGACTACAACGCGTTTGCGCGCGACCTGCAGTCGTTTTTCAGTGAGCTGGAGAGCCTCAACAGCAGCCTGGTGGTCACGGCAGACCCCTCAGCAGGTGGGTCATTTGAGCTAAGGCTTTTGGCAAGGGTTGCAACAGTTTGTTGTGTGCAGCAGTCGTTCTTTGGTGAGCTGGAGAGCTGATAATAGCAGCCTGGTGGTCACGGCAGACCCGTCCGCAGGTGGGTCCGTCATCTGATAAAGTGTTTTTGAGCAAGGTTTCTTGACAGATGCAACAGTGGTCATGTGTGCAGCAGTCCTTTTTCAGTGAGCTGGAGAGCCTCAACAGCAGCCTGGTGGTCACGGCAGACCCGTCGGCAGGTGGGGTTTTTGTAAAGTACCCTATAGGTACTGTATTTGTGTAACAGGTGCAATGCGCCATAACACGATCCGACGCTCTCCTTGGAGTCAACCTGCTGGGGCAGCATTGGTGTTGCACTGAGTTCCAGGATGCGCATTGAAACTGCAGCTGCTTGTTTGTGCGCCAAGTGTCTGCACACACAGAAGAAAACCATACATATGCGAATATGTGTTCCTTGACACAGATGTTTTGGGCGTACTGCTGCTGCAGGCTTCAGCAGCATGGCAGCGTCAGTGGAGGTTGACCAAGCGCAGGTCAACATAGCATGTTGCTCCTGATGTAACACCTGACGTGTCTGCTGTGTTACTGTTGTCGGCTGCAGGTTTCAGCAGCATGAAAGCGTCAGTGGAGGTTGACCAAGCTCAGGTCAACAGAGCATTTTCCTGATGTAACACGTGACAAGTCTGCTGTGTTATTGTCGGCTGCAGGCTTCAGCAGCATGGCTGCGTCAGTGGAGGTTGACCAAGCGCAGGTCAACATAGCAGCTTCCTTGATGTAACACGTGACAAGTTTGCTGTGTCACTGTCGGCTGCAGGTTTCAGTAGCATGGCAGCATCAGTGGAGGTTGACCAAGCGCAAGTCAATATAGCATGTTGCTGACATGTCTGCTGTGTTGCTGTCAACTGCAGGATATGGAACTGCTGGTGTCCGTTGCGGCGTAGCCGTTTGAACACACCTTGTACACCCTCTTATTCTTATTCTTCTTCCGTCGGCTGCAGGCTTCAGCAGCATGGCAGCGTCAGTAGAGGTTGACCAAGCGCAGGTCAACAGGCTGCTGCTGGACCTGGTGGCAATTGGAGAGAGGCACGGCATCCGCTTCCCACGTGAGCGGTGCTGCTTTGTCTTGCATGCGCTATCTAGCAGTTATGGGCTGTGAAACAACACATATATGCGCTTTGTTCTGCATGCACAACTGAAGTGGCTAGTATCTAGCAGGTTGTGGGCTCTGAAGCAGCTTGAAGGACGGACGTTACGGCATTGATGTAGCACACACAAATGCGCGCAGTTGAGCACAGGATTGGGTGCGTTGCATATATGTTAACACTGTCCTGCTGCTGCTGCTGCTTTTCTGTTGTGCAGGGGAGTTTGGCTTGTTTGTGAAGCAGCTGCTGTACTTTGACAGGTGAGGAGAAGGTTGGTCAGGTGCAGCCTCTGCTACAGCAGTGCAATCGCTGTTGTGTACTGATGAGGCATGTGCGAGGCTTCTTTTGGTTTTTTAGCAAATTCAGACGGTTGAGCAGCTTGCTGGTGGTACTGCTGCTGGTGACCTTACTTTTGCTGGTATCAGTTCGTGGGCGCGGTGTGCAGTGGTGAAGGCGCACTACATGGCATTGCTTGCTTGCAGGATCAGTGTTCATCTTCGGCTGTTCATGCCGTGGCTGACTGTTACTTTTCTCTCCTGCTGCTGCAGGTACACGCGCATTCTGGCTCCTGAGCTGCGTGTGTTTGATGATGCTCGCGTGAACTGGAGAGCACCAGGTGGCGGCAGCAGCCCAGGCAGCAGCTTTGATGGTAGCGAGATACGTATGAACAGCAGCGGCAGCAGCGGCTATATGTACAACTGAGCGTGCTGGTTTCCTGGGTATCGTGCTGTGACTTCTTCATGTTCTGTATGTGTGACAAGTGTAGGACAAGTATATACTAACATATGTTGGTGTACCTGGTACACTTCACCAGCACTTGCGGGTCAAGTTGCCTACAACAGACCTGATTGAGATGATGGTGTGTTTCATTTGAGAGGTTGTCTGGTGAGGAGTGGCCACCCTAGTGGCATGGTGGAAGTTACGACACGTCTCAGCGTACTAGAGGAGTGGTGAAAGCTTCGAGCTGCGTTTTGCTGTTGTTGGCTCAGAGGACAGTGCACTCATGAGCGCAGTCACTGTTTGCGCGGAGAAGCGCTTCAGGAAAACCGCTCAACTCAGCCTTGTGGCCATGCTGCAGCTGCCAACGCAGGACGGTCCTGAAACTTGGATGGGACAAGCAGCGGCGGCTTTGCGGTGGCTCAACTGAGTTGCTGCCAACTGCTGAGCAGCCATCAGCTCAGCCTGAGCTGTCCTGAATGCTTTCGATGATAGGCAGGCGCTCAGCACTGTGCTTGCGCTGCAGTCTGAGTTGCGGCGTTGATTGTGTCACACTGTAGTACACTGCGTCTCGGATGGTATTGGTTCATGACATGCAGCAACTCAACTGACTTGCTATTGGTCTCTGACTGCCACCAGAGACTGTCTCCCGCTACGCGTATGCGTACCGTTTGATTGGCCCATTCGTGTTGAGCACGATGATGATGAACTGGGCATCTGTCCATGCTGTTCGAACAGTGAATGCACTGGTACCACCATATGGTATTACTGCACACACGCACGCGGGGCCGATGGCGTTGATGCTATGGCTTGATCTGATAATTTGATGATGATGATGATGCACACACGCTGTCATCATCATCATCAAATTACCAGATCAAGCCATAGCATCAACGCCATCGGCCCCGCGAGCCCCCAGGGCTAGAAAGAGGGAGCACCGCTCCATTATGTTTGCAACTATTACGCACATCCCAAGCTTTCACAAGATACGCAGCAATGCTCCTAGACACCAGTCGGCAAACCCCCTTGCTACCCCAAACATCATCAGAAACAAAACGCAACAACTTGGTCGATGCATCAGTCAATGACAATACATTGCGCAATTTTCCAGCGCCACCAGCAACTGTCTGTTGCAAAACAGACCGAATCTCATCCAACATAGTATCTCTTTGAGCAGAAGTGGCAGGACAATCATCATCATCATCATCATCATCATCAAATTACCAGATCAAGCCATAGCATCAACGCCATCGGCCCCGCGCCCCCCCCCCCCAGAGCGGAAGAAAGAGGGAGCACCGCTCCATTATGTTAGCAACTATTACGCACATCCACAAGATACGCAGCAATGTTCTGTGGACACCAGTCGGCAACCCCCTTGCTAACTTCCAAACATCATCAGAAACAAAACGCAACAAATTTGGTCGATGCATCAGTCAATGACAATACATTGCGCAATTTTCCAGCGCCACCGTTAAACCTGTCTGCTGCAAACAGACCGAATCTCATCCAACATAGTGGGTATCTCTTTGAGCAGCAGTGGCAGGACAATCATCATCATCATCATCAATATCAAATTACCAGATCGCTTTCATAGCATCGTAACGCCATCGGTCTCTGCGCCCGGGCGGAAGAAAGAGGGAGCACCGCTCCATTATGTTAGCAACTATTACGCACATCCCAAGCTTTCACAAGATACGCAGCAATGCTCCTAGACACCAGTCGGCAACCCTCTTGCTACCCCAAACATCATCAGAAACAAAACGCAACAACTTGGTCGATGCATCAGTCAATGACAATACATTGCGCAATTTTCCAGCGCCACCAGCAACGGCAACGGCAGGACAATCAAACATCAGATGTGACAAAGACTCAACATTCTGACCACGAGCAGGACACGCTGTATTAGAATCTGCTCTGCTACCCCCATAATGACTGGTACGCTCGTGCACACAAAGACATTCCATGCGAACACGCATCAGCAACGCAACACCACGTGTTGGCACACCAGCACACAAAAATGGCCTGGCTCGTTTGAAGCGCATGGCATCAGCATGCACAGGGTGAACATGCATGACGTAAATGCTCAAAGTAGAGTGTTGCAGTGATTCACAAGCAATTCTATCGGCATGCAACTTCTTGACCTGACAGCACACACGCTGTGTAAGTTATCAGTGCTAAACGTTGTCGTAGTATAACACTATATCACATTCAGCAGCACCCCCAGTCACTGAGCAACGAAACCCTGCAGACAGCTTGAAAGCCAGCATTGAACTGCGTGCCACACAGTGCATCATGCTCACAACACAGGTGCAGCATGCAGCGCAACAATGGGGGCGTAGATGTCCGGCCGTGACCGCCCGTGCATGGTGATTCATCTTGCCGATCACTGGTAGCTGGGTGTACCACCAACATGACTGTAAAAGACGTCAACAGCACTGCGAGCAGCAGCACCACCTGCCCCAGGAGCCACTGCCTTGTTCCCGCTGACTGCTGCATACGCGGCATGCTTCCCCAGCGTCTGTGGCCGCTGCTGCTGCTGCCCTGCTGTAGGCTGTCTGCCAGGCCTCACAGCAGTCACTGCTGCTGCTGCGTCAGCCCCACCTGGTTGCTCTACGGAGTAATCAATATCAACATCGCTACCGTCAAGGCTAGACATTAACGACTTAGTGCTGTCAGTCCTGCGAGTGCTGCGCCTTGACTGCTGCTGCTGCTGCTGCTTGGCCTGCTTTGCTGCTGCCTCTTCTTCATCATCTGACAAGAATGACACGTCAGAGTAGGTTGACAAGCGGCGCGCCGCGGCATCTTGAGCAGCAGCTGTTTGACTGGCTGTTGCTGATGTGGCTGCTGATGTGCCTGACCCTGTCCTGTCAGGTGCTGCAGTGGGTGCTGTAGCTGCAGCAGCACTCGCATTGATTGGCTGCTGCTGCTGCTGCTGCCATGGCGGCCTGTCAGAGCTGGCCGCTGCTGCTCCCGGCATCGACAGAGCCAGATCTGACGATCCCAATAAGTCATCAAACGCACTGTCAGCTGAAAGTGACCGCGTGACAGCCGCCGCTGCCGCCGCTGCCGCCGCTGCTGCTGCTGCCTGCGTCGCCTGCACACTGCTGCACCCGCTACTGGCAGTTGTTGAGCTGCCCTGACCCCAGCCATTCTCTGCCTGCTGAGCAGCTGCTTTGCTTGTCACCCCACTTTTCACCGTGACCTGCACCGGCCTGCTGTTGCTGGGCAGAGCAGCAGCTAACGTCTGCACACTACAACTGCCAGTGTTCACTGCTCCTCCTGCTGCTCCTGGAGCTGCTGCCTTATGTGGTCCTGCTGCTGCAGCTGCTGGCCACTCCAGTGACACAGAAGCTGTAGCTGAGCCAATGCTGCTGCTGCGACACCGCTGAAAAGATCCAGGTGGCATGCTCAGGTCAAGGTCCTCTGTGATTGTACCTGTCAAGGTGTCCTCCACAACAGTCAGGCCCCTACCCAAGCCTCTGTCAGCAGCTGCCACAGCTGCATTAGTAACCCTAGCTGTTGCAACCCTCACCTGCTGCTGCTGCTGCTGCCGACCAACCATATGGCCAGATCCTGCTTTGGCCCCACTCGGCTCATCAAGCCGCAGAACGCTGCTTGCCTCGCTCTGTATTTCCGCTGCATCGCTGAACCTCTCACTGTACTGCTCACTCGCACTGCTGTAGCGCTCCTCCTGCTCTGATTCTGGCACTTCAGGGATCTCTGGAAGCTCACTACCACGCCTCTCAAGCTTTACACTACTGCGTTGCCAGCTGAGGCTGAGGCTGTTGCCATTGCCAGCTGCTAAGCGCGCTGCAAAGCCGTCTGCTGTACCAAACCCACCACCAGTACTGCTGGCAGTAGCAGCAGTACCTGCTGCAGCAGGGCTAGTAGGGCTGTATGGACTGTAGCTGCCGGTTGGCGCTGCGGTCTTGCGCAGCAGAGCCAAGCTAGCTGCTGCTGCTGTGCTAGCTGTGATGCCAGCCGCCGCAGCTGCTGCTGCCGGTGGGGACAGCTGTGCCGAGCCTGCAAATGAGGAGGCTGGCGACTCAAAGTCATCATCATAGCTGTAGTTAGTGTCGACTGAAGTTACACTCACACTGCAGCAGCACAGAAGAACAGAGCACAACAGTAAAAGTGAGCATGCGCGCAACTTTGAGCATCACAGTTTGAAGAATATTGGCACAACCAGCCGCTCGTCCCGAACACATCAATGCAGTGACATTGAAGTGCGCAGCATTTAAGCGTCCGAAATTCAGGCTAGCATGCTGCACCTATCGTGTGTGCCATGCTAGCAGGTGCTGCCGCTGCCACTTGCTGGCCAACCGCACAACACACTCCAACAAGCTTGCGTGTTGGCCATTTGACAAACATTGCAACTCACTTGCGCCTGCTGAGTAGCATGGAGGTTGCAGCCGGCCTGGGTGCACCACTGCTGCTGGCAGTCGACCCGTTGCGCACCAGTGGTGGCAGCGACAGCGGCAAACGGCCCCGCTGTGCACTTTCAGGCAAGCCTGCCGTCACGCTGCTGCTGTCATCATCAACCGCTGCCGCTGCCGCCGCTGCTGCTGCTGCTTGTGCAGATGCCACACTGTGCTGTGCAGCTGTGCTGCTCACAGCTTTTGCTTGTGCAGCTGCACTACTACCCTTTGGTGCAGATGCTGCGCCAGAACCTTCAGCGTCTTCCTCCAGTACTGCTTCCCCTGCTCCCTTCTGCTGCAGCATACTAGCTGTGGTACTACGCTGCTGCAAACCACCAGCACCAGCACCACCACCACCAGCCCCGCTGTTGCTAGGCACTCCATCAAACGACCCTGCCAGACTCCAACCAGGCCTCTCCACCATTGCACGGCCCCGCCTAGACAGCGGAGAAGTAGGCCTGTCACTCGCTGTCCTTCTTAACCGCACCACCACACCTGCAATTGTACCGCCAGCCTGGCTACTGCTGAGTCCCTGGACACCTCCTGCCTCACTCCCTTGCAGGGAAGCAGCAGACCCACTGGAACGCACCGACCACGAGCTGTAGTGCTGCAGAGCTCTGCTGCTGCTAACGCCACCAGGACTTGCCTCATTCGCACTGCTACATCTGCGCTGCTCATCACTGTATCTATGTCCATGGTCACCGCCATCGCTGCTGCCACTGCGGCTGTGACTGCTGTGATAGCGCCTGGTGCGGCTGCGATGCCTGCTGCTGCTGCTGCCACTGCTGGCACAGCTGCTGCTGCTACTGTCATCCCTGACTACTAGCAGGGCCTCCAACTGCTGGAACTGCTTCTGCAGATCTTCCTGCTCCTCCTGCAGCTGCTGCGGTGTCAATCGCTCCTGCTGCTCCTGCTGCTGCTGCTGCTGAACAGCATCAGGTGCAGGTTCAACCGCAGCCTGCTGTGTCACCACCATCCCTGGCTGCCTCATCACCTGCGTATTTGCTGCGGCGGCGGCGGCTGCAGCTTGCCAGGTAGCTACTGCTGCAGGACCAGCCGCAGCCGCATCACTCACTCCACCCGCAGCTGCAGCTGCAGCTGCACCTAGCCCATGAGGGCCTTGAAATGCAGCTGTGACTGCCCGCTGCATGGCCTGGCTAACAATGCCAGCCATCTGCTCTGCCATGCCTGACACTGCCCGGCTCATGATTGAGCGAATGCTCATAAGTGTGACCAGCTCCCACACAACAGATGTGGCTGCTGAGACACCACCTGACCAAGCCTCTTGCCTCATTGGCTGCTGCTGCTGCTGCTGCTGCTGCTGCTGCTGGGGCTGAGCAGTGCTGAGCGTGCTGTTTGCTGCTGGGGCTGCGGCGGCCTGCTGTGTTGCCTGTATAAGCTGCACAGCGGCTGACAGTGTTACAGCACAGGAAGGGCAAGATGCACCCGCTGCCAGGTTGCTGCTGCAACCCTGCAGCTGCTGCTGCTTGTGCGTTGGTGCTTGGTCCAGCCCACAACGCTGATATGTCCCCTGCATGATTGCCCAAGGCTGCTGTTGCTGCAGCTGCCCAGCAGCAGTGCTGCTGCAGTTGCAGCAGCCAGCAGCAGGCAGTGCGTGCTGCAGGCAGCAGTCAACTTGTTGACCGCTCCTCTGTGCTGCCCCCTCGTCCCTCCTGGCCTGCTGCATATGCAGCCCAGCCGCATCATTGCTTGTGAAGTTGTTGCCTTCTAGCACAGCACTCAAGCTGCAGCTGATGTCATCGACCTCTACACAATCATCACTGGCTTCTGCGGTCAACGGCGCCTGCTCTGCGCTACTGCGCCTTGCAGGAATGCGCTGCTGTGGGTGCTGCTGCTGCTGCTGCCAGTGCTGCAGCTGCTGCTGCTTGAGCTGCCTCAAACCCTGCTGCTTGGACTGCTGCAACAGAGACCCTTTGACAGGGCTTGATCGCTTGCTTTTCGATGGGCTAATGCTAGCTCTACCCCGCACTGCTGCTGATGCTGTATTCACCTTGGCTCCTGACGTAGAGGGCCGCCGCACAGCACTGCTGCCGTCATTGGTGCGAATGTGTGCTAATATCTGGCTGGCTTTAGCAGCAGACTCCAACACTGTGCTGCGGCTGACTGTGCGCCTGCTATTGTCCTGCTTATTGCGTGCTGCTATGGCTGCTGCACTGTGTGACCTGCTGTCCTGCAAGTCATCTTCTGTGAAGTCTTGTGAATCCTGCAAGCGCCGGTGCTGCAGCACCATCCCAGTTGCTGCTCGTCTGTTGCCATTTGACTGGTCTGCAAGCTGCGTGTTGAAGCTGTCATGGACTGCTTGCAGCTGCTGCTGTGCCAGGTGCATGTTGTAGTGGCTGGGGTTTTGACCGCTAGCACCTGCTGCCTCGAAGACAGTGCTGCTGCGCTGTGCCAGTTGGTGCTGCTGCTGCTGCTGCTGCTGCTGCTGCTGCGATGCTCCCGGTAGCTGCCGGAGCTGTGCTCCATTGCACATGGCAGCGCTGCCCACCCCACGCCATTGCTGCTGCTGCTGCCTGGTATGTGTTGCATCCAGCAGCTGCTGAGACAGGAGTTCACCTGCTGGAGGCACGTGCCCTGCTGCAGGTGGCCAGCAGCCGCTGCTGTTTTCCAGCTGCTGATGATGCCGTTGCTGTTGTTGCTGCTGGCAGCTGCTGGCATCTCCTGGCTGTAATGATGCATACAGCTCAACACACGCTACAGGCTGCTGCGCAGCATCCCGCAACACTATGGTTTGGCTGCGCAGTGCCTGCAAAGGCAGCTGGTGTGGCCTAGTGCCACATGCCTGTAATGACACAGTGCCTGTTGCAATGAGGGCAGGCTGCTGCAGCTGCAAGCTGACATCCAGCAGCAGGGCTGTGGTGGGTACCTGTAATGAAACGACCGCGTCCAACGTTGTGAATGAGGTTCGCAATGCTGCAAAGAGGCTAGTATGCGCAACGCTACACAGCAATGATTGAGTGCTGCGGGCAGTATACTGGCGTTGGCACAACAGCATTCTGCCAACGTGCAGTGAGCCGCTGTGTCTGTGGCAGCTCTGCACGTGAGATAACCTACATGTGAGACCAAGAAGTCCAATTCTTGTTCATTGGCGTCCAGCACTGCTGCAGTGCCTCTTCTGAAGTGCACTATGTCCTGCTGTGCATGTGCTGCTGCTGCATCGCCTGCTGGTGAAGGCCGAACTACGATAAGTGGATAGTCAAGCAGCTGTACCGCTATGGCATAATGGTTCGTATTTGTCGTGCCTAATGGCGCGGACAGCAGCAGCCTCTCTACGAATACCGTGAACAACATCCTTCCGCATCCTTTCGTGGGGGTTTATCAGACGGATTCGCTTCAAAACAGCAAAAAAACCAAGTGTTTCCACTGAATAGCATTAAACTTGAGTTACGGGCTGTTGATGACAATGACATCGTCAGACAAACCCTGCCGGTCAACCCATCAACCACGATAATTTGACCAGGCCATGACATCTGAAAATGTCACGACCCTCAAGAACCGTATCTCAAGAAAAGATATCAGCCATTGGCAAAGAGTTCAAAGGGTCCTTCCTGCAAGCTTCTCAGCTGCCAGCTTCACGCATGGGTCGTTTAGCAACGACAGCCCACCTGCATCCTCCCCATCTACTCTTCCACCGGTCCACTTCCCTCCTACAACCTCAGGTGGATCACACACCAGATCTGGCTTCAGCCCAACCTGGTCTATCTCTGTATGCTGCGGTGTCAAGTACTTCAATGTTGACACCAGCAGCGTTGAAGTGCCATCTGCCAGCTGCACAACACGCTGCGAGCGGCCCTTGCCGTATGACTTTGTGCCTATGAGGGGTGCTGACAGCTCGTCATGTAAAGCCCCTGCAAGCAGCTCGCTTGTCGACGCAGTACTTTTGTTCACCAGCACCACCTGAAAACAGCACCAGAGGAAGCAGACCGCAACAGTACAACGCAGGATCAGATGAAATGCATTGATAGCGACGCGTCAGCTGCGCCGACACGCCTGCCTCAATCCCTGTCAGCCAACGCACACCCCATCCACACGCAGGCTGCATCTGCCTTGCATGCAGGCATGCAAGGAATTCAACTATGCCCTTGCTGCAACCGTTGCAGTCACTGTCACGGTGACACTTTATGAGTGTGCATGTATGCAGTCCAGACACAACATGACACTCTCCCAGTCATAGGTGGCTGCCTATGTTGCTGCGCACACCATACCATACTGTACACATGTGCAACCAACTGCGCAGTTACTCACCAGTGGCAACTGCGTCAGCGTGTGAGCTGTCGGCAGCACCACTCGCTCCTCCTGGCCACTCTTGTCCAGTGCGATGCACAGCACCTGCCCTTCCTGCAAGAAGTCCTGAGCTATGCTCACGCCAGCCTCCACAATGCCACCTGCAGGCATGCACAGCAGCATGATGTATGTGATTCTGATGCTGCTTGAGCTGCCTTGTTTGATTCTGCAGAAAAGAATCAAGCAATGCCCACACCAGCCTCCACTACACCACCTGCATGAATGATACACAGCATGCCAAGAATGACTTGCAGGCATGCACAGCACTGCTGTACAGCACTGCTGTACAGCACATGTGCTGAGCACAAACAGTGGCCTTCCTGCAGGAAGTCCTGAGCGATGCTCAAGCCAGCCTCCACAATGCCACCTGCAGGCATGCACAGCAGCATGATGTAAGTGATTCTGCTGCTGCTTGAGCTGCTTTGTCCAGTGCGATGCACGGCACCTGGCCCTCTTGCAGGAAGTCCTGAGCGATGCTGACACCAGCCTCCACAATGCCACCTGCAGGCATGCACAACAGCATGGACAATGTCAAATCTGCTGCTGGTGAGCTAAGATGCAAGCATCTCTTTGCTGTAAGAAGTCATGGAAGCGTTAAATCCAGCCATCTGAAAACTACACGCACCTGGGGTGTCCCGCAGGTCAACAACGATCCCTGCCAGCCAACTGCACAGCTGCCTGGTACTTCCCCCATCCCCCAAAACCCTACTCCTGCAATCAACCACCAACGGCAAGCAACAGGAGACCGCAGCACACGCACCTGGGTTGTCCCGCAGGTCAACAATGATTCCTGCCAGCCCGTGGCCGCCATGCTCTGCTGCTGCCTCGTACTGCATATCCACCAGCGCCTGCAGCTGGGGTATCCCGTACATCAGATAAGATTTTGCCAGCCGATTGCACGGCTGCCTGGTACTCCTCGCCCCCTCAAAAATCCTGTACTCCTGCAACCAATTTGCAACATCAAGTAAACGGAGGCCACATCACACGCACCTGGGTTGTCCCGCAGGTCAACGATGATCCCTGCCAGCCCATGGCCGCCGTGCTCTGCTGCTGCCTCGTACTGCATATCCACAAGCGCCTGAGCAACCTCTTGCGGAGCAGTTGCTGAAAAGCTGAGCAGCTTGAGGTACCCAACATCTGGCAGGCCTGCTTCACTGCTGCTGCTGCTGCTGCTCGTGCTGGACGTACTATTGCTGCTGCTAAAAGACATGGTGGTTGCAGCATCAGTGCTGGCCTCAACAGCTGTATCAACTCCTGCAGATGCACCTGCAACCGCCTTGTCTATATCTATGGTGCCAAACTGCACAGGTGGAAACTCCAACGGTGCAGGTTTCAAATGCACTGTGTAGGCGTCTGGAGAGTAGCCCAGTGCCACTGCAGCTGCCCGCACTGCTTCATTACTGCTGCTGCTGCTGCTGGTGTTGCTGCTTCCTGGAGTGCTGCTTGTGAGCTGTGTTATGAGTTGAATGCTGCCGGATGTTTTGTCACTGCTGCTGCTGCTGCCTGGCGGTTGACACAGCAGAGATACATCTGCCTCCTTACTAAGCAGCTTGTAGATTTGCCTGTGGAAATGACAAGGCAAAGGCAGCAAGACACAGTGCCGCATGTCGTATGAATGTCCGTGTAAGTGTCTAAAGGATGTTGCTGTAGTTCTTGGCCGTGCTGCTGCTGCTGCTGCTGTGCCACCAGACATGCACAGGTGATACAGCCATACCGCATGCACTTGTAAAACCACCGTCACTGGCAGTGCAGCACTCGCACCACCAACTGACCGCCAGCTGTGGGACGAAAACATCACGACTGCGCCGTACGTTTTAACCCTGCTGCCCGAAAGCAGCAGCAGCAGCAGCAGCAGCCGCAGCAGCAGCAGCAGGAACCGAAGGCAATTCAATGTGCCTCTGCTGCAGGCAGCAGATCACCTGAGCTCCTGTTGGACGAGAACACCACGCTCGTGCCGTACATGTTGACCCCGCTTTTCGAACAAAGCAGCAGCAGGAATTGAAGGCACACTGATGTGCCTCTGCAGCAGGCAGCAGCTGACCTCAGCTCCAGGATTGCTTCTGTAGTGGTACACAGACAAACACCGACAACAATCTGAACTATGTTCTACAACAGCTGTAGCCAGGTGCATAACCCAATTACTTTCCAAGGTGCAGCTCACCTAAGCTCCTGGCCTGCCACTGGCTGTGCATCAATTGACAACAGCAGGTCCCCCTCAGTTATGCCAGCTGCAGCTGCCGCACTATCATCCACCACAAATGACACTAGCAGAGCTTCCTGACCAACAGCAGCTGCATCTGGGGTTTCACTGCTGCTGCTGCTGCTGCTGAGTTGTAGTGCTGCTGCGTCTGTTGAGGCTGTGGCCAGCGCAGGTGCAGCAGCTGCAGCTGCATCTGCGCTAACGGGGGTGACAGCTGGGCTCCCTTGAGGTAGCAGCAGCACTTGCTGCAGGCCCAGGCCGCTAGCAACAATCTGCAAGCGTGCGAAACAAAAGACAAAGCACGCTGTTGCGAAGTCAGTTGTGTGTGTGCTTGACAACAGGTATAATATATGTACATGGTGAGGTAGGCACAGCCTCAATGTAATAGCAGAGACAGCCACATGCACACATAGCCCAGCGCCTCATGCACTCATTTGCGCCTCCAGCGCTGCTGCAGCAGTGACACAACCACAAGAGGCAAATGTCCAGTCAAAATCAACAAGCCACACACTCCTGGCTAGTGCTGCAACTCACTGCGCCCACTTCTTGCGCCTATAGCGCTGCCGCACCCTCAGTCACGCAGCAGCCCTCTACCACTCCATACTACATGTTCAAAGCGTTTTTCAAACTGCACAGGCGGTACACATCACTGTTTGATATGCTTCTCCAGGCACCATGCACAGCACTCAATGTGCCCTCTTCTTGCACTTCTAGCACGTGTTGCATCACCACCCTGCAGCAGACCTTCCCAACCTGTCCAATTCACACGCCTAGGACGTGCACATATCTGTTAGTAACGCTGTTGGTAACAACATCACTGGACGAACCGTGTCCTCTTCTTGTGCCTCCAGTGCTGTTGCATCATCACCCTGCAGCAGCCCTGTACCACCCCGTCCAATGCACAAGCCTGGTACGCACACATACCTGTCAGTAACGCTGTTAGTAACACCACTACACGCACCTTGCCCTCTTCTTGTGCCTCGAGTGCTGTTGCGTCATCACCCTGCAGCAGCCGTGTGTATGGATCTCCCAGCTTAGCCAGCAGCTGGTTGGTGATGTCAGTCACCTCTGCTGCACTGCTGGCCTTGAAACTGGCGGCTAGGGAATCCTGCGGGGGCAGAAAAAAGATGCATACACGTGCCAATTGGATCACTGAGCACTGCTCGCGATGAAGCTTGCTGCCAAGCTGGTAGGCAGCTGAAAAGCTCCCAATATAAAACCATACATCAAGTCAAGGGCTCGTTGGCCCATGCTAGGCGCCTACTACTCTTTGATGGTAGTCAAACATCCCAAGCACCTCCTGCCTGCTAGAGGCATATTGCATGCTTTGCTGCTTGTAACAAGCATATCAAGCAGCACTGCCCCTGCTGCAATCTCCGGCCTACCTGCAGTTCCTGGGCCCAGTCTGTGTGTGAGAAAGAGGGGTCAAAGTACAGCGCCTGCACGCAGCAGCAGCAGCAGCATTGCAGGTTGAGCAATGGCATTGCTTGTGCGCAACAATATGTGCAAAGTGTTGTGTGTGGGTAGACGGGATGGTGCGAGATGTGCTGTCAAAAAGAAACTCCATCAGCATAGAGCTGCCTCTGTCGAAGGATCACGTCGTGGCTTGCAGGGAAAGGCGCTCCTGCTACTGCTGCTACGGCATTTTGTGTCAAACTCTTGCAGTTCCCCTATCAAGCTCATGCTGAGTGCAGTAACTCAGCTTTCTCATGCAGGCATACAAGCTTGCATAGACCCACGCCTGCAGGTATGCCCAGCTTTCAGCCATAGTCTGCTGTCCTGCTGCTGCTGCTGCTGCGCTACTGAGCACCAACCATACCAAATTCATGCATCTATTGTGAAACATCTGCCTGCATAGACCCACGCCTGCACATATGCCCAGCTGTGAACCATAGTCTGCTGTCCTGCTGCTGCTGCTGCTGTGAGCCCACACCAAACACACGCAGGCTCTAAATTGCATGTTACCTGCACATACGCCCAGCTTTCCACCATCGTCTGCTGTGCTTGTCGGATCTCTGGGTCTGCTGAAGCTGGGAATGCAATGGACATCTCCTCAGGTAACGCGGGAGCAGCCTGTTGCAAGGCAGAGACAGAGCAGCAGGTGGGGTTCAATACAGGGCTTTGCGCCTAATCCTCTGGGGCTTTTGTTGCTGTCGCACTGCTGGGTGGGGTTCTAGCGGGGCTATGCAGCTTGATGCCGTCCTGGAATGCGCTGCCCAATGTTTGCAGTGGACAGCAGTGACCAAGCCAAAGACCAGGATCGGCAGTGTGCTGGCAGCAGTGGAAGGCTAAGCACGTCATGCAGTAGATCATGGTGCTAAACCAGTTGCTGCACAGGTTAAGAGGATCAGCACACACTGCGTGCATTGGTGCAAGCAAACCACCTGGAACAGCAGGCTCAAGGAAACTGCTCCAGCCACGGCTTTGGACAGCCAAGATCGCTGCAGATCCGAGCAGCCACTGCTGGAAGGATCTTGACATGCAGCAACTGATGGTTCGCGCTTTTCGTTGGCAGCAGGGCGCACAATGCACCTGTGCTGAACTGTCTGTGGGTGTGCTGAATGAAGACCACGAAACTGTTGTGTGCGCAGCATGGCTCCGGGCTTATAGCTAATCTAAACAGCTACAGATAGTCTGGTGGGGTGTACAGCGTACTAAGCGAAGAGCGTCACTCAGCAAGCTGTGGCTGTGAAGTACAGTACCAGCAGGTCACCACCAGGTGACCTTGGGAGCAGATCGGCTTCCTGCGTTGGTTCAGGAACATTGATAACGCATCATGATCTTGTTTCTTTGCACTGTATCAACATTCGAAGGCCCGGGGCGACAATATCGTTTGTGCAGTGTGTTGTACACTACATTGAGAGGATGTTGCAGGTAATTACTGACTGCATAAGCTCGAATTATTGTTTACGGGGATCGGATCGCTGAACTGGAGCCACGCGTCACTGTTACAGCGGTTCATTTCCCATAAAGCGCCTGGTCCAGCCCTATATAATCCGGCGCACCCATGTCATCAGGCATCTTTGCGCTTGGGGCATTCTGATAGCTTATGAGCGAAAGCGAGGCATCAGGATTGCTGATTGAAAACTATTTCCAACCCCCGTATTGAATCTCTTCGGGGATTCAATACAATTTCTGAACGGCAGGCGGCGCAAGCCAGTACCCTGCCTTTCATACCAAACAAACATCAAAGGACGCTGAGTCGAGCACCAGCAGGCGTAGCAGGCCCAGGATCACGCGCCTTCGGGTTGCTGCTGCTATTTCTGGCGGCTTCTGGGCCTTGGCGCCACTGCTTGGGCTCACCAGTGATGATCTGAATGCTGCTTTTTATGTTTGGAGCATGCTTGTGAGCAGTTGATGTCCTGGGTGCATGCTGGGTCGGGTCTTCTGTCTGATGGTTGTTGAGCGCGTGCTTGCTCCATGCCGTGGTCGACTGATAGCAGCATGGAAGCGATGTGTGTATTGCGTTTAGATTAGTTATAGAACGCAGCGGACAGTGATCAACGCCCTGCAGCAGCGGGCTGGCACAGATCATCAGCAGACAGCAGCACTAGACATGCATGGCAGACCGCGCTTCGACAAGGACGGAGCACCACGAAGAAGCAGGCGCATCATTGATGCCATGCTGGTTTGCGCACGATCTTCGCGAGCCTATGTGCTGTGGCAGCAACATGGGTGTTGGGTGCTGTGACTGTGTTGTGGCACAGTGTGTCCCTCTACTGTCTGATTCAATCTGATGGTAGTGATCAAACACTTGTTACCTGCTTACGACCAAGCGTCTGTGTTGCAAGAGAGCAACAGCAGCATCCACAGCAGAGATCATCAACCAAGCGACCATGCCAAAAGGAATGCATACAAGTCAAACTGCAGCAAGCACACCAGCCATGCCTGCCAGCATACAATCGCGTGTGCAGCCTTGCGTGAGTGCGCAGCCTTGCTTGTAGGGGTAGGGTGTCACTGCATGCCTTGCTGCTTGGGTGCTGCTATTACTTTTACAATCATGGTCTGGTCAACAAATACGCACACCGTGAAGCATCGCCACCATCATCATCATTAAATTACCAAAACAAGCCATAGCATCGCCACGAAGCTCAATGCAGCATACTGCCCATAGATAAATGCAAGTCCAGCTCAAAGCACCTCCATCGGTCTGTTGGTTGAGCACGCACCATGGTAGCCTGAGGCTACTGTGATGCCACAGGAATAGGCCATATCAATAAGCCTAACAAGGCAGCGCCCTGGCACAAACCTGATATGTTTCTCCAGCAAACGCAATGTTCCAGACAGCATGCAATGCCATTTCCCTCTCAGAGCACCAGGTAACATCACCAGGTAACACTGCAACCAACGCCACCATCTGCTGCTGCTGACAGGCTCGATCAACTGTGCAATACCAGCACTGCTTGCCCAGACTGATGCTGCTCAACATCCACAAAGCATTTGCAACAGTGGTAACTGCTGTCTGTGCGTGCACGTATCGTGCTGAACACCATGCAGCAGTAGCAGAACTCGCCTGTGCACATGCACCAGTTTATACGATGGACTGCATGCGCATCTGTTTAGGTTGCTGCGATAAGGTTGCTGCACCAGTTAACGCCAGCGTAATACAGCATCCGAGCATGTATGCATGCATGTTCCAACACCCAGGCGAACCTGCCAGCTGCAGCACTGCCTGCAGCAATTCAGCACTCAGACAAGCTAGCACTGCACTGGCAGGCGCACCGCTTGCGAGTAGTGCGAGACTATGTAGTGGTACAAACAGAATGCATTCTATGCGCAACCAACGAGACACACGGCCCTGAAATGCAAACACCCTTGCTAAACACCGCCAGACAGACGCACACAACACCAAACTGAAATAGCTGAGCAGTTGCCAGAGTCGCGACATGTAAACAGCATGCCTAGCAGCATGCTTATCACGAGACCCAACATCAAGCATTCTGTGATGCGTGTGTTCTGTAGCACACAAGTACGCCAGATGTCACAGTATCAAGTATGCCAGCCGCAGCTACAGGGTGCCCTTGCCTTGCAAAGCCACTGGTAGCATTTTAACATTACAAACACACACGCACACACGCGACCAAACACATGCTTGTTGTAGTACACATGTGATACACGCCAAGGGTTGCATGAAGGACTGCGCCATGCAACAGCAAATGCAGCTGCTGGTCCTTCTGGCACTGAATGCCTTGGTCAGCCCTGTGCTCCGCCAAACTCACTGCACTGCGCAGCCATTTCTACCTCAAATCAAACCTCAGACTCTGCACACTATCACCTCACCAATCCAACAGACAATCCAGACGAACCACAAGCATGAGAATGCAAAGACTACAAGACTAATAAGATCCAGGCCACTCCTCTCCTCCCACCCACTGCATCGATCAATCCCAGCGTGCCTGAACCAACAATGTACCCAGTACCAACCCCACCGCAACATTGCCAGCCGTCCTATGGTATGTTCAAGCCTGCATTGCCAACTGGCACAGCAGGCAGTGTTGCTCACACGTATTGCAGTGGAGCAGACTCTGTGTTTAGGCCGAGTGCGCGCACAATGTGACACGCGCACTAAAAGCTGCTCTGTAGCGGAAGCGCCCTACATTTGGGACACTGCAACAAAAAGAACGTTCATCCAACAGACCACTGAAGGCAGAAGGAAGAGACAACACGTAAGTTCGCAGCCTCCAAATGTACGGCATACAAAGCAAAGCCGCATGCCGCTCTGCTGCATACCCAGAGTGGTCACAACACACTTCGACTGGCCCGCAGCCAAAGCCCGTGATTGTGCCGAATCCATTGAGCCGAAGCACACCAGCGCGCTGCGCAGCTTGCTGTCATAGCACATAACTGTGCTGCTAGACAGGTGCAACTCGGCTGCATGCCGGAGCTCAACAAGGGGTTGCACAGATGCGACAGCTGGCAGCATTTCTGCTGCAGGTCTCATCTGAATCTCAAGCCGGCAAGCACGCTGCTGCAAGTGCTGGGCACTACTGTGCAGCTGCACAGCTCCGCAGGTAGTACCATCTTGCACTTGCACCATTCCAACCCATACCCATGGAAGTGCAGCACTGCCTGAACAGATGCAGGCAGCTGCCATTCCTGTACCTGCTGTGATGTCTGCCTGCACGTCTGCCTAACAGTTATTGGTGGCTCGATGTCAGAAGCAAGCACAGCAACGTACGAAAGAACGACTGACATGGAACAAGCCACAATCAGCAAAGCAACACCTCCAGCCTACAGCAGAGACTCGATAAGTGACATGCCAGCCAGGCACCCCTGCGCTCAAGGGCTTGAGATCTCTCTAGAATATGTTCAAAAGTCCGCCTGTGCCATCTCCTTACACCAGACAGCTGCTGCGTCTGCGCAGCAGCTGTGTGTGCACAGCCACCTTACTCCCGTGCTTCGGCCTTGCCGATTGCCAAGACAGACACCAGCACAACACACCATGCACACATGTGCCTGCACTGCTGCACCCTGCGTTGCTGCACTCGCTGCAGCTCACGCCACAGCGGCAGGTGCAGGCACCGCTGCTGCTGCTGCTGTCGCCAGCAGCTCCTCTGCTGCTGCCAGGTGAGCACCTGCCACCCGCGTGACCTCATTCGGGTGAGGGATGATCTCAGGGAACTCCGGGAGACCAGGGTTGTCTTCCAAGCTGCAGATGGGTGTGTAGAACTCCTCCAGAGCATCGCGCATGCGCTGGAACTTTGTCACTGTGCAGGAGAAGGCTGCCACGCGGCCCTCTGCACCGTGGTAGATGTGGAAGTATGGCAGCACCTGCGAAAGCATCAACAAATAAACATGGACACGTCGTGTTACATGTGCAAAGTATGAGCAAAGGCCTCAAGGGCTGCTGCTTTGACTGAATGAATGGCGTCGTGCAAGGCGATTCCCAACTAGGGGCTGTGCAAATGGCACACTGGCAACAAAGCACCCTTGTGCTTGCTGAGATAGCACTAATGAAACAGCACAATGAGAAGCCCCGACAGTAACACACCTTGACGCCGAGTGTCTTGCACATGGCCTTGTTGTCATCAAAGTTGACTTTCAAGAACACCACGTCAGGGAACTGCTCCATCAGCTTGATCAGCTGCAAACACACAAGCAACACAACACAAAGCGGCAGCGCCGCATGAGTGAGCACGCACATGTAGAACTAATGCATAGCAGGCACCCAGCAGATAACTCCGTACACAGGCATCGGGCAGGCACCAGTGCCCCTAGACTGCGATTCTGGTTGCAGATGATGCTGTGCATGGCATGCACTGCATGTGACTGCCTGGGTACCGCAGTAAAGCTTCAGCAGCCAAAACACGCAGACTCTGCTGCATGCATGGTTGCTTGCTTATTTGCTGCTTTCACAACACCTCACCTTTGGGTACAGTGCGCGGCATGCTCCACACCAAGGCCCGTAGAAGTCGACAATCACCAGGCTGTCTCCAGCATCAGCCTACACACATGACCGCACCACATGTATATTGAGCAGTTGGACAGGCTGTTGCAAGTTCATGAACTAATGAACTAGTGGGATCAAAAGAATTGCCAGCTGAGCATATGTTTTGCAAGCTGCTGAAAGACAGATAGCAGGAGCTTCAGAGCCATAGCCATGTTGTGGCGCCAGCTGCTGTGGTTGGGCGAACACATGGTGTACCGCTGAAGCACCGCTGCTTTCCTTACATGGTGTCACAACCGACTGTGTGGGACGCAACCGACAGTGCAACTGCCGTGTTGTAGATGAATCAACCCCCTGAACTGCTTGCTGAAACCATGCTACCCCATAGTGCTGCCCAAGCCATAGTCCGTACAGTGGCTGTGACGGCAATGCTGCAGGGCTGCAGTTGCTTCTCACCAGGGCATCCACCAGCTCCTGCACGCCATTGACGTCCTTCATGTTGGGAGTTGTCTTCTCCCACCACTTCTCCTTAGTCGCGACGACTGCATGGGCACGAGCGTCCCTGACAGTGCAGCAGCAGCCATGTCCATGTCCATGTCAGGCCATTGCTGAGGTGCTGCTACCGCAGGTGCATGAGCCACTGAACAACGCCGGAGACACAACAGCATCTGCACTACATGATGAACAACCACAACGCTGCCAGTCTGGCTGGCATTGCAGAGGAACCCCTGGCCGTCGAGGTAGGTGGGCCGTCGAGGTAGGTCGAGGCATGGTGGGCCAAGTTTGGGCCAGCCAATGCATGCTGCCGCACCTTGCAAGCGTAGGTGCTGCATGATCAACCCTAGAAACCACGCTGCGCCGTGTTGCTGCGCTGCCAGCTGTGCGAACCAGCCTGGAAATACTGGTGGCAGCGGGCTTGGACGTGGAGCATGCACCACCGCATCGAGCTGCAGCGCTACTATTTGATAGCATCATATTGAAGGGTATTACTTTCGAAACAAGTAGGGACAGCTACGCTACAAAGCACTGTTGTTGCACTTGTGCTGCTTGCCTGTCTGCCGCGACTACAGCGCTACAAGCGAGAATCACAACACACGAGCAACTTTTCCCAGTCACCAAGGAAACAATGCTGATGAGCATCGCGCAAGAGCTTCTGTTGTGGCCCGTGAACCTCTTTGACTCAGGTGACGTTCGAAGGTCCATGCCGATACAGGCCACGGAAAGCTGCACAGCAGGCTTTGAATCTTTTGATATTTCGCAATCCACTGATTAGCACGCTTACGGGCACCTGGAAGCTTGGCGTTACACGCACGTTGACCGTCTGCTGACCACCACCGACATCGCACCCTGATCTTCAAGTTCTCCTGTGGATCCGAAGGAGCAGCAAGAGCTCATTGAACCGTCAGTGCTGCAGCCCGGCTTCTGAACTTAATCTACACCAGAGCGCTTGCATTCACCACACACAGCACACTGCAGCATGGATGGCAGCAGTTTGCACCACACTGAAAGCACTGAAAGCGGCCTGGGCCTCTGTGATAGTGCACCAACACGACACCATGCTGATGCTTCATTACAACCGCAACCCTGTTTGACACCCATGCATATTTAAACCCTACAAAAGCCCCAGCAGCCGGTTTGCAAAGCCAACAGTTCTGCTTGATGATTAAACACTGCTGCAGCCACAGCTCATCCATCAGTTTTAAGCAGGACTCAAAGTCCCGGCCCAAGATGCCCAACCTAGCCACACAGTTGCCTGCAGCAGACCGAGACACTGCCACTGCAACTGAGTGGCACCTGCCAGTGGGCATGCACTCCACGCCATGACGGTCATCATCCAATCAACCATGATGGTGCAGTGCACCACGCATCACACACATGCGTGTCGCAGCGAGACAGCATTGGGTTGCACAATGAGGGAGGCAGGATGGGGGAGTTTTGCCTGCTTTACCTGCTTTGCATGCTGCCTTTTCCAGTACCGCAAACCCTTTACACATTGGCAATTTGCTGCTAGGTGCATCTCTAACGTATGCCCCCACATCCGTACTACCGGTATGCCCTAGATATTATTAGTTGTTATATTATTAGGCTGACGGCCTCGCGCGGCAATATTGCAGCTGGCTGTGCAAGCATGCCATGCAACGGTTGCGGAGGCACGGCTCAGCCTATTTCAACACCTGCCACGGTGGTGCCAACCCCACTGTAGAGAGCTCAAGGCCACAACAATTATTCTTCCCCGAACCCCTGGGCAGACTGTCAAAATGCCAGAACAGCATGTGCATGACACACCATCATACTCCTCATCTCGCACCATTTTGGCAAAACATGCTGTGCCATTCATCAGCGCACAAGCCCCCCGTCTGCAGTGTAAGCTGCCTGACTGCGCACCGTCATCAGTGATGCAGTAAATGCACATGCGGCAGCAGCATGCAGCAGAAGCAGCAGCATGCAACCACAGTCACAGTCACAACCGCAGCAGCAGCACTGTGCTTGCTTCTGGTCTATCAAATCCACTGTGACAGCCTACGGAGCTTTGCCCGCCATTAGGACAACTTCATATATTATGCAACGTGTGCTAGCAATGGCACAAGCACAGCGAGTGCGAACCATACAGCCACCTTTGCAGGTAGGCCCCACGCATGCGGCATGCAGCTGGGACTCTTAAGCCCACAAACGTACCTTTTGAACCCACACACATACCTAATAATTATTATTACACATACATAATGCATAACACCCCATGCGTAGGCAGAGCTACAAAGGCCGCAGGTGGCGAAGGTTGCAGCATTGCAAGACAACCTCAACACATGCCATTGCACAGTGATGTAGCCACAGGCAACAGCAGAATGTGCTGTTCTGATCCTGCAGCTCACCCCAACTCACACTGGCAGCGGATCCAAGTCACTCCGGGAGGTTGGCAACGCCACATACCTGTGGCGATATATATCCAACAGCAAAGAAAGCATAATGCCTTACCAGTGGCAGCTGCACAGCAGTGACAGCACCCACATTGCACACCAGTAGTAGACTGATAATAATAAGCAATCCTTGTAACCATACCTTTCGGTATCGGCAACCGAGCCTCACCCAGATGTGCAAGCAGAAAGAGGAGCCCAGCCTACAACCCCAGCATTATCGTCACCAAAATACGCTGACGTCAACGCACCAGCTCAATTGAACTATTGTCCATCCTGGCCTGCACACTGTGGTATGGTACCGCACAACACTTTGTGCATGCTAACAGTGTGTGCTTCTCAGCACATGTACGAGGTTACGACTCTGCGCGATGCTCTCAAACCAAGTGTGAGAACAAGTGTGAGAACACAGATCAGGTGTACATGTACCGCTAGGAGCCAGGAGCTACACTGGCCTCCATCCTTGCCGATGCAGCACAATCCATCACGTAGGGTCCATACATTGTGACATGGAAAGAACAGCAAGATAATGCCATGCTGGGCACTGCCCAACAATGCTGACACGAGGCAAGCTATCTCGGCTTGTGATGGCCTAGCTGCTGAGATGTTGGCAAATGTTGGTAAGTGCTGGAGCGACAGCTCAACATGTTGCGCAACTCAGCATACCAAATGTTTCACAAGGCATGCAGGGATGTCATTGCAACAGCTCAAGCAGTTGGCATACAATGCATGCAGTGTATTGACGGCACCTGCTCATGGGTTTGACATGCCGTGGTAAGGCGTTCCAACAAACCCCGGGGCATCGGGCCCCATCCTGGTAACAGTGTGTTGGTGGGTGGAAAAGGCTGTTGGCAACAGTGACAGGTACCCTGGTGAAAAACAAGCAAATACTGCGCATAACTCTATAACACACTGACAAAGGGGGATTGCTGGGGAATCCCCAGAGGACTGAGCAGGCATTGCAGTCGCATTCTTTCCAACAAGGCAGCAGGCCACGCACGCACAACTCACACACACACACACCACGCGTAGTGCTGTCTCATACCACAACCCGCAACCTGTTCGCACCACAACCATGCACAAACACCATGTGCTTCACTCAGCTATGTAACAACCCACCCGTCTGATACTTTATAGCCAACACATGCCAGCAAACAACAGCACATGTCAACCTAACGTCTGCGTACCCACTCCTACATAATCACAGACCAACTGCTGGTTGCCAGCCGTTGCCGTGCATTACGCATCCATCACATGTGCACCACACTGGCCAGCAGCAGACAGTACCACCCGCTGCACATCCAGCAGCTGCTGCTGCAGCTCTTGTAGCTGCAGCTGCTGCGTCAGCATCTGCTGCTCGAATGCTGCCTGTGCTGCTGCTTCCGCGAGCTGCCAGGCCTTTGACAGCCGTTGCCGCTCAGCAAACATCACCTGCAGCTGCGCTAAATGCTGCGCCATGACGAACTCCTCAGAATCATCGCCAGCACTTGCTGTATCTGCTGCACCTGCTGCTGCAGCAGGGAGTGAGCCGGGCGCTGCTGCTGCAGCAGGTTCTCCCTCCTGCTGCTTCTGCTGCAGGTAGATCAGGCCATGGAGGCTGCTGCGAGCAGTTCGCCGCAGCGGCAGCTGCTGCGCAGTTCTTAGCGCTGCATTGCGCTGCTGTGCTGAGTGCTGCAAGTGACCAATCAGAATGTCCAGATCACAGCTGCTGCTCGGTTGGGCACCGTCAGTGGGGCGCCGTTTGGATGCTGCTGATGCGCCCGTTGCGGGTGCACTGTCATCATCGTTCAGCCAACCGTCAACCTCATCCGCCATGTCATCAACATGACAGGATGACCGATCCCCTGGTGTGATGATGTCACTGCTGGTGCCGCTGACCATCTGCTGGTTGCTCAGCTCCTGCTGCTGGGTTGATGGGACGCTGTTCTCGGATGCCCAGCTGCTGCCTGCTGCAGCCAGACGAGCTGTAGATTCTGCACATGATCTGTTGCTGATGCTGTGCGCGCGCATAGCTGCTGCTTTTGACGTAGCTGGCAGCTTGCAGGTCGAACTGGAGGGGTGGAGCTGATGATGTGGCAAGGACCAGGTGCACTGCAATGCTGACGCAGATGGCGACGCAGCCTCTTGGCCGAAACGAGGCCTTGAATGAAGATCGGGGTCACAGGGTACACCTGAAGGCAGGAAGCGATGCCCCACATTCCATCAGCAGGCGGAACCGCAGAGCATTCCATGCCGTCATTGCAGCTGCTGCGCTGTAAATGGCCGTTGGAGATATCAATGATAAGTTCAGACATTTGGTGAGCAATCAGCTGTCATTCGCTGCCATGGGTACCTGAGCGCGCGCCTTCTGCAGCTGTTTATGAATTTGTGATGCAAACAGGCTTGGTTGCAATTTATCACTTGAAAACGACCGAAGCGACTGTATTGAGCTGGTCAACTGCAGAGCTGGTCGCCTGATGTCGCAGATATCAGGCGACCAGCTCTGGGACCCTGGTCCGACCACCCAATGGTCCAGCTGCTTCTCACCTCGGCTGAGAATTGACTGACAATTCAAATGCTTGGAGTTGCTTATCCTAGCTTTGGGAAACAGTCTGAGCCGGTACACTGCCTGTGCAGAGCGTCTGGCAAAGTGGCTATGTCGCCGAACTTCGAGTTTGGTTGTGAGCAGGCAGTGTGTGTCTCAAGTTTATGACGACAAGCAACTAATGCGAGGATGTGTTTCGATCAGCTGCATATGCCGACTCAGGCCAGGCTAGCACTATCACTTTGTGTCCCACTCCAGGACACGCCCGTGACCTGTCAGACCAATGAAAAAAACGACATCGACATGCCCGGGTGCGGATTCACGTAGCGAATGCTGACGGCATTACAAAAGAAGCCTTTTGAACTGCACGTAACATACGGTACTCGTGCGTGACCGATGCATGGTAGTTGCTGGCAGTTGCCCCTAGCTAGGGGACTGTAGGTCTGGCCCAGTGGGTGATCTGCCACCTGCAGTCATATCGCATGCATACGGGCTTAGCTTCACCCTAGTCAACAGAATGATCAGTGACCATACAAACAGACCACCACAACACTTTTCAAAGTAACAAACGCGTTGTGCTTACAGCTGTGCCGCAGCACCCGGGCCAGCAAGCAACCCGCAACCGTTGCGGCGCTTGCAGCTGCTCAGCTGACAAGCAGGCACCAGATGCTAGATATTGGCTCAACCCCGGCAACAGACCTCGAGCACGCTGCGCACCACTTTCGAAACACTATAGGAGAACAAATCTTCCATGCTGAAAGCTGCATGCAGAAAGCGCCACACACTTCTGGATGCATACCATGACAAGCACCGCCATACATAGCAGAGGGCGCCCTTGCTGTCCTGCTTGCGTTGCATGCTACTAGCAGGTGCTGCTAGCTGCAGCTGCCTAGTAGCAGCTGCTCAGGTGCACCTGAAACAGCTTGTGCTATAGCAGCACAAGCTCACAAGACCGCAGCTGTACACATGTGCCATGCGCTCACGAGACTGCATGCTGTATGGTTAAGCCGTATTGTGTGCAACCACAGCATAAATGGCAGCTGTGCCAGGAACATGCTGTGTGCTGACAACCACCACTGCTATGCAAAGACATAGTACACCACAACATGCAAGAGGTTGTGGCTTATGCCGGCTGACACAGCCGGCATGCAGTACTTCATGGGGACAGCGCACTGGTGCACAATGCTGCAGCAGAAGAAATCCCGCCAATTCCACAACCCCACAGCATGCAGACACTGTCTGTGCCAGAGCCACATAGAAACAGCTTGCACATGTCTTCACCTGCTTGCACAATGCAGTCGTTCCTGCAAGGCGACTGCCCTGCCCTCGCACAACCCTGCTATAAATCACGCTGCAACAACCAAGGGTGCAGCTGCAACTGCAGATAGACACCATCACGGTGACGGCATCTTTGAGTGCCTGTCTATGGTCAGCATGCATGGCACCAAACTTCAAAAAGCGCAACTGCCGTGCCGGCATCAACTGCTGCAGTACATACTTGTGGCAGAGTCAAGTCGGTGCCAGTAGCTTCATCCAACTGCTGAGCTTTCATCCGTCATGCCATTACTGCATGCTAAGCACAACATCAACCACCCCACTACTGCTTTGTGCACTGTGCATGATGCACATGCAGCTGCAAGTTCAGACTGCGCACATCCCCTGCTCATACGCCTGACATCCGATGCGCATACTTGTGTACCAACTGCATGAACGTCCAGAACGCGCATGCCAGTGCAACAGTCACGAAGTATGAAACTAATGGGCTGCGCTCGTTCAGGGGGGGCTGGGAGGTTTTCTGTGCACGCCGCTGCTGCTGCTGCTGCTGCTGCTGCGGGTCTGCTGCTGCTGCTTCTGCTGCTATCTCCGCTGTCGCCTTGGCCTCAGCCTCCGCCAGCTGGTTGGTCTTGCGACGTTGCAGACCCATGTTTGTCTAGCAGTTGTCTTGAACCAACGGAGCACGGATCCGGTGCTCTAACAACAAAACAGCTGATCTGGTTGGATGCTGATCTGATGCCAGAGGCTGCGAGGGTACAGCGAAGGTCGCGTTCAATTAGGGACGCAATTAAGAAACTTTCGCGACTGGCATCTGGCGTCTGTCCCATTCACAGCAGCACTTTGAGCTGCATGAAGAGTCTGTCACCTTGTTACGCGCGCGTTTGAGCCACAGTACCGTTGATCAAGCACTGCATATGTTCTTACAACTCACGTTGTTGTGTTCAACGTCATCTTCGTGTACGCAGTCGGTGCTGTTCAGTTGCCAGTGCTGCTTCATCCAAGGCACCTCTGCTAGAGGGCCTCATTGACGCCTGTGCAGCGCTCCATCGTTTATTGTAGCGCTTTGACACAAGACTGTCACGATGAAGATTGTCGACAAGATCAATGCGAACATCCAGGAGGGGAAGACTTTCTTCTCCTTCGAATACTTCCCACCCAGGACAGAAGAGGTATGTAATAATCCAGCAAATCATTCGTATGTTCATGCACCATGGTTTCGGTACTCGAACGTATGCTGACCGCTGCTGTAGGGAGTGGAGAACCTGTTCGAGCGCCTGGACCGCATGGTGGCCTATGGTCCCACATTCTGTGATATCACCTGGGGTGCAGGAGGCAGCACAGCAGATGTTACACTGGGCATTGCAACCAAGATGCAGAACCTGGTGAGCAAGCACACAGCATCACACAGCCAGGCACCCCATTGCTTGGGGCAGCAGCAGCGGTACAGCAGCAGCAATACGCTTGCATATGCATGCGCAGAACCATTAAGTGTAGTGAACATCCCATCTTGAACGGGGTAGGTATAGGATGACGACAATACAGCATTTGCAGCAGTTGCAGCAGCAACAGCAAGTTGTCAGCCGCCATGACCCAGGATGTTCGGCCATACCAACCAGCTGGCAAAATGAGACATCAAGCGCACATTGAATGCGTGCATGGTTTCGCGAGGACAGCAGCATGACCACAACCTTGCCTACCAGTCTCTGGCGGGATTTCTTTAATGCGCGGCACCTTCAATAAAACGCCGTGCCCTGCAGCAGCATTGCATTGTGTGTTGGCTTCTTCGACGCTGCATAGACCACAACCTCTTCTCCCGCTGCTGCTGCTGCTGCTGCAGTTTGGCGTTGAGACCATGATGCACCTCACCTGCACCAACATGCCAGTGGAGGCTCTGGACAACGCACTCGCTGAGGTGTGTGGCTGCACACTTTGATGCGCAATACAGTCGTTTGACTGGCTGCAGCTACTGGTGGCGTGCAGTTCCGACTGTGTTGGCCTTTGTCCGTGTATGACAACAGCAAGCACTCTTGCAGCAGTTGTGGGCAGCAACCGCCATTGAGGCGGCAGCAGCAGCAGCAGTACAAGCACCCTGTAGAGCAGCGCTGTGTAGTGCTTAATTTCAGCACCATGCAGCACATGCTGGAACTTCAGAGGCGCCCGTATGTTTCCTAATGACCACGTTTGATGGCGTTGCTGTTATCCCGCAGCCAACTGCAACACAGCCATATGTATGGCTCTGTCATTGAGCAGCTGTGCACTACACAGCCCGCACACTCTACATACAATTGATGAGTGTCATCCTACTTCTTACTGAACTACATTCGGCCAAGCAGATAACAAGACCAGGAGGATGTAACACTGCTGGTGTATGCTCACTCTGAACTTCACACTGCTGCTCACTGCTGCGCTCTGTGATATTGAAAGTGTAACAGGTGCGCAAGGCGGGGCTGCAGAACATCCTGGCGCTGCGTGGCGACCCTCCCAAGGGCCAGGAGGAGTTCACTCTGCCAGTTCACACTTGCTCACTCTGAACTTCACACTGCTGTTCACTGTTTTTCAACTGTGAACTTGGACAGGTGCGCAAGGCAGGGCTGCAGAACATTCTGGCGCTGCGTGGCGACCCTCCAAAGGGCCAGGAGGAATTTACGAAGATTGAGGGCGGCTTTGGCAGCGCGCTTGACCTGGTGAAGTACATCAGGTGCGCCATTTGTGCATCAATCTTGGAACACACTGCAACAGTATTTCCAACACTGCAATTGAAAATGCACGAAATACTGTGCCTCTGACCTTGACCTATGGCATTGGTGTTGCGGGTTGTGTTTGTGGCGCACCTGCACTTTGTTGGTGATTGCGCATGCCTCTCCCTCATTGTGCTGCTGCTGGTCTGTGTTGTTCTGCGAGGGAGAAGAGGGGTGACTACTTTGGTAGTGCTGCTGTTGAAGCTAGACATATCTGTATGCGTGCATGACGCAGCGTTTCTGATCGCTCTGTGCTGCTCTGCTGTGTCTCACTTCTGCCTTGCAGGGAGAAGCACGGTGACTACTTTGGCATCGGTGTTGCAGGGTACCCCGAGGCCCACCCGGACTTCATTGTTGATGACGCAGAGCAGATGAAGAAGAACTACTGGGACAGCCTGGCATACCTCAAGGAGAAGGTGAGGTGTTATGTTACATTGTTATTGTCGTGATTTCAAACTGCCCGACTGACACTAAGGCGCACAGGACTTCATTGTTGATGACGCAGAGCCGATGAAGAAGAACTACTGGGACAGCCTGGCCTACCTCAAGGAGAAGGTGAGGCGGCATGTTACATTGTTATTTCTGTGTTGTTAAACTGCCCGTTTGACACTGAGGCGCACAACCCCGTTGTGAATGACGCAGAGCAGATGAAGAAGAACTACTGGGACAGCCTGGCCTACCTCAAGGAGAAGGTGAGGTGTTATGTTACATTGTCATTGTCGTGATTTCAAACTGCCCGACTGACACTAAGGTGCACAGGACTTCATTGTTGATGACGCAGAGCCGATGAAGAAGAACTACTGGGACAGCCTGGCCTACCTCAAGGAGAAGGTGAGGCGGCATGTTACATTGTTATTTCTGTGTTGTTAAACTGCCCGTTTGACACTGAGGCGCACAACCCCGTTGTGAATGACGCAGAGCAGATGAAGAAGAACTACTGGGACAGCCTGGCCTACCTCAAGGAGAAGGTGAGGTGTTATGTTACATTGTCATTGTCGTGATTTCAAACTGCCCGACTGACACTAAGGTGCACAGGACTTCATTGTTGATGACGCAGAGCCGATGAAGAAGAACTACTGGGACAGCCTGGCCTACCTCAAGGAGAAGGTGAGGCGGCATGTTACATTGTTATTTCTGTGTTGTTAAACTGCCCGTTTGACACTGAGGCGCACAACCCCGTTGTGAATGACGCGGAGCAGATGATGAAGAACTACTGGGACAGCCTGGCCTACCTCAAGGAGAAGGTGAGGTGTTATGTTACAATGTTAGATTGTTATTTTCATGTTGTTATGCTAAGATTGACACCCCTGCGTCGCCATATGGTTTGTGCGCTGGATCAGGGTGCTATGTATGAAGGCAGTTGTTATCTTTGCTAAGCGCCTCGTGTAGAGCAGTTTGCAGGTCATCATAGTGGTTCTCTTACAACCTCATCTGCTGCCTGCATATTCAGATAGCGCTGAATGTTGCTGCCCCACTCCCTTCAGTTGTTACTGCTGCTGCTGCCGCCACTGCACTGAAACGTGGATGGCAATTCCGCGGCAATGTGCAGTGGGAGCAGCAGCAGCAGTTTCAAATACCCAGTGTATAACACGTGGAGCACTGCTGTCGCAAAGCTTGATTTCAGCAGTCTCTTTTCACGCAGATCTGACAGCATCTGTTTGTTGCCTTGATACATTGTGCTGCAGTTTGTTGCTGGCGGCAATATTGTCCCCATGCAGTTGCTCCACGCGGCCCTCTCACACATTGTGGCCAAACTACAAAGGCACATGGACTGACAGTTGCTGTCCTGTTTGCTGCTGACGGCGTTACAGATTTGAGGCTGGTGGCGACTTCATCATCACGCAGCTGTTTCGCATCTTAAGATGTACCCATGTGAAGCACTGCTGCTAAGCTCGTATCCAACCTGCCGTTTGACGCAGAGCTGACTTTACATTGTTGTGTTGCCTTGTAGTTGTTGCCTTTGTGCTGCAGATTGATGCTGGCGGCGATTTTGTCACCATGCAGCTGTTCTACCTACTCGGCCCTCTCACACACATCGTGTCCAAAAGCACAAAGCACATGGGCTGACAGCTGCCGTCCTGTTTGCTGCTGCTGCTGCTGCAGATTGAGGCTGGTGGCGACTTCATCATCACGCAGCTCTTCTACTTACTCTGCCCTCCTACACAAATCGTGCTCAAAAGCACAAAGCACATGGCTGACAATTGCTGTCCTTCTTGCTGTTGCTGCTGCTGCTGCAGATTGAGGCTGGCGGCGACTTCATCATCACGCAGCTGTTCTACCGTGTGGAGCGCTTCACGCAGTTTGTGGAGGACTGCAGGTCCATCGGCATCACCTGCCCCATCCTGCCAGGTGGGGCGCTGCACCGCCCATCACCATCCCTTATGTTTGGAAGCGCCTGCTACTGGGCAGCCGTTACTGCCTTTTGGCTCGTGCTCTTGTGCATAACTACTGCTTCACTCTCAAAACAACAGCAAACAACCTTGCCTGATTTGATCTGCAGGCATAATGGCGGTAATGCTGTTTGGGCCATATGATACGACGGTGTCACTCGTGTGCTGCACAGTAAGCTGTTTTTGTCAACCATGCATTCAAATCGTCATACTTTCGTCCGCGCTCCTGCAGGCATCATGCCTATCATGACATATGGCGGCTTCAAGCGCATGACCACCTTCTGCAAGACCGATGTGCCCCGCAGAACTTCAAACCCTGCTGCCATCCTCCCTGATTCAAGTTGTTGGCACAATGCTTGCCATGCTGTATGGGCCATATGATATGACGGTGTCACTTGTGTGATGCACAACCTGCTGTCAGGAACCGCACTTAAACTTTCAAACCTTTGTTCCCGCTCCTGCAGGCATCATGCCCATCATGACGTATGGTGGCTTCAAGCGCATGACCACCTTCTGCAAGACAGACGTGCCGCGCAAAAATAAATCACTCGTTAACCCAGCATTCACACCTTTTTGCGACTGCTGCAGGCATCATGCCTATCATGACATATGGCGGCTTCAAGCGCATGACCACCTTCTGCAAGACTGACGTGCCCCAAGCCATCACTGACGCCCTTGAAGCCATCAAGGACAATGACGAAGCAGTAAAGGCGTATGGCATCCAGCTGGGAGCAGAGATGTGCAAGCAGCTGCTCGACGCAGGTAGGGTTGGCTGTACATGCAGTGCAGAACTCAACAAAAAAAAACTATGTAAATCAGTGCTTTACAAATGGTGTTTACTTTGTGGGTCGATTGTTTGGATGCTCTTGAAGCCATCAAGGACAATGATGAAGCAGTCAAGGCGTACGGCATCCAGCTGGGAGCAGAGATGTGCAAGCATCTGCTGGACGCAGGTAAGATCCTGGAAGCCGTGGGGGTGCTGGACACCAGCAAAGTTCTGCGCTCACTGCCCTGGCGCCAGGTGCCATCCACCCGCATCCTTGCCTCTTGTCGTTCCTTTGCACATCGCCGACGCTTGTCCTGCTGCTGCTGCTGCTTCTGATGCTGTTTCACTTCCTCTGTAGGTGTGCCCGGCCTGCACATGTACACGCTCAACTTGGAGCGCAGCGCAGTCAGCATCCTGGAAGCTGTCGGCGTTTTGGACACCAGCAAAGTGCCGCGCTCCCTGCCCTGGCGCCAGGTGCCTTCCACACGTCCAGGAGAGGTGAGCTC
>CADDIJ020001608.1:0-10856 GCA_902809745.2 Tetradesmus lagerheimii | reverse complement strand
CCAGGAGCATGCAAACAACTATAATCGACAGAAATAAAATTGTTTAGACGAGCACCGACGCATCTTTTTTTTGAAGTAAATTGGTTACATGGGCTGGACCAAGCAACAACGAATTTACTCTGAAAACGATCCTTAGAGAGGATGGGGCACCCACGCATCGGACCAACTTCGGTGGTTGCAGCGATCGTCGGCGAACCGCATGCCATGCATGTGTTGGTTTGGCTTGGTGATTATGGTGATGGTCTAAAATATTTATAGGAGCATGCAAACACCTATAATCTTTTTTTTGAAGTAGATTGGTTACATGGGCTGGACCAAGCAACAACGAATTTACTCTGTAAAATATCCTTAGAGAGGATGGGGCAACCTGTTCTGACAACAAAAGATCCTTAGAGAGGATGGAACAAACAACTATAATCGACCAAAATATCATTCTTTACACGAGCACCGAAGCAGTTTTGTTATAGTAAGTTGGTTACATGGGCTGGATCAAGCACTGAAGAATCGGACCGGGTGTTATAGTCACAGCCCATGTAACCAATTTACTTCAAAAATATATATATAGTCGCAGCAATCGTCAGCGAGCCGCATGCCATGCATGTCTTGGTTATGCCTGGTGTTTTTTTTTGGAGTAAATTGGTTACATGGGCTGGACCATGCCTGGTGTTTACGGTGGTGGTCTGAAATATTTCTAGGAGCATGCAAACAACTATAATCGACCGAAGACAAATTTTTCTTACGAGCACTGAAGCATCGTACCGGGTCCACTAGCCGCAACGATCATTATTTTTGGTTGCAGCGAACGTCGACGAGCTGCATGCCATGCATGTCTTGGTTTGGCTCTGTGTCCACGGTGGTGGTCTGAAATAATTGCAGGAGCATGCAAACAATTATAATCGACCGAAAAAAAATTCTCTAGTTCAGCACTGACGCATCGGTCCGAGTCCGATTGTCGCAGCAATCGACGGCAAGCCGCATGCCAGGCATGTCTTGGTTTGACTTGATGTTCACGGTGGTGGTCTGAAAGAATTCAATGAGCATGAAAACAACTATAATCCCCTGAAATAAAACTCTCCAGACAGTCACCAAAGCATCGGACCGGGTCCGATAGTCGCAGCAATCGTCCGCGAGCGTTTGCCGTGCATGTCTTGGATGGGCTTGGTATTTTTTTTGACGTAAATTGGTTACATAGGCTGGACCAAGCAACAACGAATTTACTCAGGCTTGGTATTCACAGTGGTGGTGTGAGATAATGCCAGCAGCATGCAATTGTTTTTTCAAAAAAAAAAAATTGTTTTTTTGAAGTAAATTGGTTACATGGGCTGGACCAAGCAACAACGAATTTACTCTGAAAAAGATCCTTAGAGAGGATGGGGCAAACTGTTCTGACACCCACGCCACAGCTCTCTTCTCGAGATGCTGTCACAAGGCCATATAGATAGCTCCGTGAGGAACAGCCATAAAGGCATCCAGGACTGTTGAAATACGGGCAGAAATCGCACTGGCACTTGCAAACCTTGCAGCGACTTTGTTACCAGTTTGAGAGCTTTCACCAGCTATAAATACTCTCCAGAATAGCTTCCAGAAACTTTGACAATCTTCTACAACCTCAGATTGTGGGAGAATCCACATCCTTCGAGATGCTTCTAGAAGATTCCAGATATAAATACTGTATTATATTCCAAAGGTCCCAGGTTCGAATCCGGCCTCAAACAAAGCACAATATTTTTCATTCTACTCACAAATACTGAACTCTGTGAGCATGTGCGATATAATGTGCGATGCAAGGCAGACTGAATAATAGCCATATCTCAACACCAGCCCATGTAACCAATTTACTTTAAAAAAAATCGACCAAAATATCATTCTTTGGACGAGCACCGAAGCAATTTTGTTATAGTAAGTTGGTTACATGGGCTAGATCAAGCACCGAAGAATCGGACCGGGTCTTATAGTCGCAGCAATCGTCGGCGAGCCGCATGCCATGCATGTCTTGGTTATGCCTGGTGTTTACGGTGGTGGTCTGAAATATTTCTAGGAGCATGCAAACAACTATAATCGACCGAAAAATTTTTTGAGACGAGCACCGAAGCATCGGACCGGGTCCACTAGTCGCAGCGATCGTGTTTTTGGTTGCAGCGAACGTCGACGAGCTGCATGCCATGGCTGCATGCCATGCATGTCTTTGTTTGGCTTGGTGTCCACGGTGGTAGTCTGAAATAATTGCAGGAGCATGCAAACAATTATAATCGACCGAAAAAAAATTCTCCAGTCCAGCACTGACGCATCGGTCCGGGTCCGATAGTCGCAGCAATTGTCCGCGAGCGTTTGCCGTGCATGTGTTGGTTTGGCTTGGTATTCACAGTGGAGGTCTGAGATTATGCCAGCAGCATGCAATCAACTATAATCAAACACACAAAAAAACAGGTTGCCCCATCCTCTCTAAGGATCTTTTTCAGAGTATATTCGTTGTTGTTTGGTCCAGCCCATGTCCCTATCAACAGCCGTGTGCTGTTGTTAGATGATGCCAGTATCTGGGCACCACTTGCAGACAAGCAGCTGCTTTGGACGCACTTGCGCTTGCTGTTGCTGGAATCCATATGGGCTGTACGCAACAGCTGCCATCGACAGGTCAGCAGCAGTGCTGCAGGTGATGGGGGCAGCAGCACTAGCACTCATGCCGCAGGCAGCAGCAGCAGTGCAGCAATAGCACCTGTGCTCGGCAATAGCGGCATGGAGGGGCAGAGGCATGCCATGAATGCGCCTGGCAGTTCATCGTTCACTGCCAAGGCGGTGGCATGCCGCTTCCGAGCGGAGCTGCAGCAGCAGCTACTCAGGGAGTGGGATAGGGTTGAGGTTGATGTTAGGGAGGGATCCGGGATCCCATTGTCATGGCTGGGTGGTCGTTTCCCTGTGATTTGCTCAGAGGAATTTCAGCGCAAGTGGGCGGGTTTGTACAGAGTGTCACGGGATGGGGCAGATAGGCATATAGGGCTGAATATCACCATGACAGGGCTGTGAGTGTGGGATGTGGTGTGTTGAATGACATGGCATAATAGGATGCTGCAACGGCTGTGTAGATGAGGTGGCTTTCTGCCGCCGCATGTTGTGTTGATGGGTGTCATTGTATGGAGTATTGTACGGATTATGCTTGTTGTAAGGATGTTAGTGGTACATACATGTTGCCCCAGTCAACATTCTCTGGCATTCTCTGGCTGGGACATAGAACGTTGTAGTATGTGTTGGTGCTTGTATGTACATGGATATTGTATAGTATTCTGAGATGATTTTTTACTTCCATCTATGACACTGGCAGGAGTGTGTAAAGCACCCATCAATAGGCGTGCATGACTGGTGTTGCACATAGCCAGGCTATGAGCATAGCCTTCCAAGGCATCTCATGGCCTGTTACGCGCTACAGCTGATCCTTGGACGGCTGTTGTTGTAGTGGATATTGGGCACACGGTCAGGTCCTGGATGCCTTTATGGCTGCTCCTCACGGAGCTATCTATATGGCCCTGTGACAGCATCTCGAGAAGAGAGCTGTGGGGTGGGTGTCAGAACAGGTTGCCCCATCCTCTCTAAGGATCTTTTACGGAGTAAATTCGTTGTTGCTTGGTCCAGCCCATGTAACCAATTTACTTCAAAAAAAAAAGCCCATGTAACCAATTTACTTCCAAAAAAAAATCTTCAGACGAGCACTGACGCATTGGACCAAGTCCGATAGTAGCAGCGAACGTCAGCGAGCCGCGTGCCATGCATGTCTTGGTTTGGCTTGGTGTTCACAGTGGCGGTCTCAAATATTTTTAGGAGCATGCGAACAACTATAATCGACCGAAATAAAATACTTCAGACGAGCACCGAAGCATCGGACAAGGTTGCAGCGATCGACGGCGAGCTGCATGCCATGCATGTCTTGGTTTGGCTTGGTGTTCACGGTGGTGGTCTGATATATTCCAGGAGCACGCAAACAACTATAAACGTCCGAAATAAAATTCTCCAGTCGAGCACCGACGCATCGGACCGGGTGTGATAGTCGCGACGATTGTTTTTTTGATGGTGAGCGAGCCGCGTGCTTTGCATGTCTTGGTTTGGCTTGGTGTTCACGGTGGAGGTATGCAATAATTCCAGGAGCATGCAAACAACTATAATCGACCCAAGAAAAATTTTCCAGTCGAGCACTGACGCATCGGACCGGGTCCGATAGCCGCAGCGATCGTTTTTTTGGTTGCAGCGATCGTCGGCGAGCTGCATGCCTGTCTTGTTTTTGCTTGGTGTCCACTGTTGTGGTCTGAAATATTTCTGGGAGCATTCAAACAATTATAATCAGCCAAACAATTCTTCAGACGAGCACCGAAGCATCGGACCAGGTCCGATAGTCGCGGCAATCATCGGCAAGTTGCATGCCGTGCATGTCTTGGTTTAGCTTGGTATTCTAGGTGATGGTATGAAATTATTCCGGCAGCATGCAAACACCTATTATCCACCGAAATAAAATTCTCCAGACGAGCACCGAAGCATTGGACCAAGTCCGATGTAGCAGCGAACGTCGGCAAGCTGCATGCCATGCATGTCTTGGTTTGGCTTGGTGTTTTTTTGAAGTAAATTGGTTACATGGCTTGGTGTTCACGGTGGTGGTCTGAAATAGCTCTAGGACCATGCAAAAAAATATAATCGACCGAAACAAAATTCTCATGGGTCCAGCCCATGTAACCAATTTACTTCAAAAAAAAAAATAATTCTCCAGTCGAGCACTGACGCATCATACAAGGTCCGATAGTCGCAGCGATCGTCGGCAAATCGCATGCCGTGCATGTCTTGGTTTGGCTTGGTATTCATGATGGTGGTCTGAAATTATTCCAGCAGCATGCAATTTTTTTGTGAAGTAAATTGGTTACATGGGCTGGACCAAGCAACAACGAATCCTGCTGTCTGCCTTTTTTTTGAAGTAAATTGGTTACATACTGCTGTCTGCCGCCTCATGTTGTGTTGATGGGTGTGATCGTATGGATTATTGTAAGGATTATGCTTGTTGCAAGGATGTTGGTGTAACATACATGTTGTCACAGTCAACATTCTCTGGCTAGGACACAGGACGATGTAGTATGTGTTGGTGTTTGTATGTAGGTGATTAATGTGTAGTCTTTTGAGATGATTTTTGTACTTCTATCTATGTCACTGGCAGGGGTGTGTAAAGCACCCATCTACATATAGTGATATAGGTGTTGGTTTCACATGTGGGTCTGGGTGTGTCTGTGATGTTACTGGCAAGGGTGTGTAAAGCGCCCATCTGCATAGTGTGATATAGCAGCACATGCATGTCTTGTCATGTATGTGTTGGTGGCTGGCGGCTGAACATTGGCATTCTTCAAATGCCAGCTATTGCTCTTTTGTGTTTGTGTGTAGGTGATTAATGTGTAATCTTTTGAGATGATTTTTGTACTTTTTTTTTGAAGTAAATTGGTTACTTTTGAAGTAAATTGATTTTTGTACTTCTATCTATGTCACTAACAGGGGTGTGTAAAGCACCCATCTGCATATTGTGATATTTTATTTTTTTGGAAGCACATAGCCAGGCTGTGAGCATCGCCTTCAACGGTATCTAATGACCTGTTATGCATTGCAGCTGCTCCACGGACGGCTGTTGTGATAGCGGATATTGGGCACACGGTCAGGTCCTGGATGCCTTTATGGCTGTTCCTCACGGAGCTATCTATATGGCCCTGTGACAGCATCTCGAGAAGAGAGCTTTGGGGTGGGTGTCAGAACAGGTTGCCCCATCCTCTCTAAGGATCTTTTTCAGAGTAAATTCGTTGTTGCTTGGTCCAGCCCATGTAACCAATTTACTTCAAAAAAAAGCAGCGAACGTCGGCGAGCTGCATGCCATGCATGTCTTGGTTTGGCTTGGTGTTCACGGTGGTGGTCTGAATAAATTGCAGGAGCATGCAAACAACAATAAACGACCGAAATATCGTTCTCCAGACGAGCATCAAAGCATCTGATCGGGTCCAATAGCCGCAGCGATCGTTTTTTTGGTTGCAGCGATCGTCGGCGAGCTGCATGCCACGCATGTCTTGGTTTGGCTTGGTGTTCACGGTGGTGGTCTGAAATATTTCCAGGAGCATGCAAACAACTATAAACGACCGAAATATCATTCTTCAGACGAGCACCAAAGCATCTTTTTTAAATGTAAATTGGTTGCATGGGCTGGACAAAGCACAAAAGCATCGGATCTGAAATATTTCTAGGAGCATGCAAACAACAATCATCGACTGAAAAATCATCCTTCAGACGAGGACCGGAGCATCAGACCGGGTCTGATTGTCGCAGCGATCGTCGGCGAGCCGCATGTCATGCATGTCTTGGTTTGGCTTGGTGTTCACGGTGGTGGTCTGAAATAATAATTTTAGGAGCATGCAAACAACTTTAATCGACCGAAATAAAATTCTCTGGACGAGCACTGACGCATGGGACCGGGTCCGATAGTCGCAGCGATGTTTTTTTGTGGTCGCAGCGATCGTCAGCGAGCCGCATGCCATGCATGTCTTGGTTTGGCTTGGTGTTCACGGTGGTGGTCTGAAATAATTCTAGGAGCATGCAAACAACTTTAATTGACCGAAATTCTCACATACACTGCAGGGGCATACAGCCAGAAGTTCATGCAGGGCAATGCAGGTACAAAAAGGCTCCTTGTTTACTGCTGCGGCTGCGGTTGACGGCTAAGGCTAAGGCGCGCGCGTGATATTTGCTGTATGTGAGCAGCGAAGTGAGTCGGGGAAGTCTATATGGCCCTGTGACAGCATCTCGAGAAGAGAGCTGTGGGGTGGGTGTCAGAACAGGTTGCCCCATCCTCTCTAAGGATCTTTTACGGAGTAAATTCGTTGTTGCTTGGTCCAGCCCATGTAACCAATTTACTTCAAAAAAAAAAAGTCGGGGAAGTGAACATGCGCGGGGAAGTGAACATCGGGGAAGTGAACATGCGCTCAGTGAGATCACAGGCCAACACGTTACCACTGTACCATTGGAACAACTAGCGCAGTTTGTCGCTATGTAAGTACCATCAATACAAACACCGAGATCATTGAGTAAATACTGAGACTGGGACGGCAAAAAAGATATTGCGCGTACTCTAGTGGAAACAACAATAATCCAACTTCACCCCCTACACTGAGCTGCAGTCATCACCGCCTGCCCCCTTTGCCCTTGGCAGCCCTGCTTGGCAGGTTAGGCTTGGCCGGCCCCTTGGCTTTCTCGGGCTCCTCGCCCCTCTCCGCCTTGGCTGCTCTGTCCAACGCCTCATCCACCTTGCCGGCGCCCTGGCTGCCCTTGACGGTCTCCTGCACAGCAGAAGAGCAGTGCAAACGTCAGCATCTACAACATGGCGTGGCAGTGAGGTGCCCCGTCACTGATCTTGCATGCATGATGGGGCGCGACACGACGGTTGCATGCGCTCGTGTTGGAGTATCGCTGAAACGCATAAAAGCTAGCGCGCATGTAGTGTGCACCATGTCTTTCATGCAGCAACAACACTGCTGATTAAAGAACAAGATACGCCGCAATGCACTGCCATGTTGGAGACCCTAGAACACCTCCAGCGCCTTGTCCAAGACGCACCTGTCGGTCACGCCTCCTGCGCTGCTTCTTCTTCGCGTCGCTGCGCTGCCACTTTGGCAGCCAGCGCTCCGGGTCTGGCGGTGGCAGGCCCCCGTTGGGCTGGGTGGGGTCGTAGCCCTTGGGCAGGCGCGGCTTGCGCTTCTTCTTGGCCTTCTTGGCCTGCAAGCCAAACGCAAAAATCAGCAATACATACGGCAGAGTGCACCGCAACGTGGGTGCAATACAAGCCGACACGCACAACACAGCACTGCTGTGGTGTGTCAGCCAAAGCATTCAAGTATGTACCAGGCTACCCTACCTGTCATTACTGAGTTCAGGTAACGCCTGCCAAGTTTGCCAGACTCGGTTGTTGCTGCTTGTGTGCAACCTTCTATCTTGAACCCAGCATGTCACATACTGCTCAAGCCCGCCCTTGCTCCTCTCACCTTGGGCTGCACCTCACTCTCCTCTGCGGCCTCCTCCTCCTCCCTGCGCCGTGCCAGCTCCTCCTTGCGCCTGCTGCTGCTGGCTGACCGCGCTGCATCCTCCAGGGAGTCCAGGTCAAGCCCAGCACCCAGCGTGGCATACGAGCCTTGAAAGCATATGATAAGAAGAATGGGGACCAGGTGAATGGATGGTGGTGGCAGCCAGAACAAGCAGGTAATAGAAGGAAAGCGAAGGACATAGCAATTGAGCACACGCAGGGATGACGAGCGACAAACCAACACGTGCCTTGCAACGTGAATAGACCAGAGGACTGCTGCAGCGGATGCGATGAGCAGCAATGTGACAGCAAGCGCCATAGTACAACAAGTGCTCAGCAAGTAGATATGTTGATCAGTAGCACACCTTGCATTCAGAGCAACCGCTGCCAGCGCACGACCCTGCCACTCACCTGGCAACTGCTTCTGCAGGACACCCACAGCCTCTACATCGCCTGAAGCAGCAGCAGCACGCGCTAGCTGCGCCATAGCTGCTGCACTAGTGGTGCTGCCTGCGCCGCCTAGCTTTGTCAGCTGCTGGTACAGTGCCATGGCATCGCCTGCTGCGCCCTGGGACAGCTTCAGGGCCACTAGGCGCTGCAGGCACCAGCCCAGGCCTGCCGAGGCTGCTGTGTCGCGCGGTGCTGTTGTGGTGCGAGCCTGCCAGTGCTTCAGCGCTGACTGCAGCAGAGCCTCCGCACCAGCTGCATCCCCAGTCTGTGGAAGGCAACATGAAAGGTGCAGGGCAGCAGTCAACGTCAACACTGAATGAAGATGATCTTGACAGTCCTACGCGCATCTTTCCGGCACCAAAGCACCTGGCTTGCCAGCAGCACTCGCTACAACTGCTACCGCTTCAACTGCTACAGAAGCTGCGCCAAGTTGACATCCGCACCCCATTGCCCTTACACTGACCTGCTCATGCAGAGCCACTCGTGTGGCGAGCACCGCAGGCCGCATCTGCAGCTCAGCCGGCAGCCCGCTGCCCAGAAGCTGCAGCGCTGCTGCTGCGTTGCCCGCCTCTAGTGCCAGTTGGGCTCTGAGCAACGTGGGGCGGGCTGCCTCCTCAGCACTGCTGCTGCTGCTGGGCTGGAAACCTGCCAGCAGCTTGTCAGCCTCGGCAGCCTGCACACGCCACGTGCAGCACAGGGGCAGACAGCAGAACAGGCAATGCGATGTGAGGGTTGGACCCCTGAGGGTTGTTGAGGTGCTGGCAAAGCACAACAGTGTAGGGTGCATGTACGTGCCCATCCGGGAATGATAACCATAGTAGAGATTAGCATGTTGGAGCTTGGAGAGAGCAGTGAGCAACACATAGCAGCATCACGCCCCATGATGGATGATGCACAGGTCAGGGGGGAGGTTGCTGGGGTAGCACATGCAGCTGGAGACTTCGCGTTTGTCTGCAGCATGCACTGCTGGCACAAAGCGTGCAGAAGTCCTGCTCACCTTGCCCGATTTTGCCAGCAGCACTGCCTGCAGCATGGTGACACCCGCGTCACCAGGGTAGGCAGCCAGCAGCAGCCCTGATAGCTCGCGTGCCTGGTCAAGCTTGCCTGAAGCAGCGGAGGAACAGAGAGCAACAGCAGAGGCTCAGCTGCACTGACCGCCATGGGCAGCGACAGCCACCAAGCATGGGTTGTAGACAGACTTGACATGCACCACCGCTGTACTAACATGCACTCGTGACTATATGCACAAACAAGCACGGCAGCACCGGTAGCAGATCACGCTGCTGTGCTGCAGCATTGCTGTGCTCAGGCAACTTACAACCGACCAAGCGCGCACCTGACATGAGGTACAGCAGTGCCCTGTTGAGGTGCAGCAGCTGCTGCTGCTGTGCGTTGAGGCACGTGGCGATGTCACGGTCCAGCGCCAGGCTGCCTCCCCCGCTGCCCTTGTCAAGCAGCGACTCAAGCTTGCGGATGCTGCGGCTATAGAAGCCCTTCTGCTGCGCATCTGCAGCAGCACAAGAGAGTGAGGCGAGGTAGGCGCACCCCAAATAGACGTCAGTTGGCCAGTGCTGGCAGCACAGCAAGCGTGATGGCATGCACGACAGAGCCAGTGTGCAGCAGCCAACGTGCCGAATACAGACTGCGGTATAGATGACAGCCATGCACGCAAGTGGTACCTTCAAACTGAAAAAAGCAGCGCTGCAGCAGGTAGCCCCTGTTTTTATCACACCGCAACCCTATTTGCACATCCCCCCACCCCAACCCCACCGCCACCCCCACCCACACCCACACAGAGTCAGCCTCCCCCACCTGTCAGGTACTAGGCCACTGCCCAGTTGTTGACAGAGAGCTGACAGAGCAGCGCTGCAGCAGGTGGCCCCTTTTCGCACCACAACTAGCACTTGCCTGCCACACTTGTGCCCTCCCGCCCCCCCCACCCAATTCACACACACACCCTACCTGTCAGGTAGGAGGCCACTGCCCAGTTGTTGGCGGCCAGTGCTGCGACGTCGCGCGCGTGGATGTCGCCCGCCACCAGCGGCTGCAGCTTGTCCAGTGCTGCTGCTGCGCGGCCGCTGCTGAGCAGCAGGAAGGCCAGCAGCACGGTGAGGGGGGCCAGCTCGCCCAGCACCTCCTCCTCACTGAACTCCTCGTCAAACAGCGCCTCCTCGCCTGCAGGGCGCACAGCAAGCCACGGGAGTGTTATGGTGTTATAACAAGTTGTCAGAATGTGCACAAAGGCAGCATCATGCTAGACGGCGTTCAACGTCATCTGCCCAGCTCCTCCTCGCTGAACTCCTCGTCAAACAGCGCCTCCTCGCCTGCA
>CADDIJ020001606.1:0-118317 GCA_902809745.2 Tetradesmus lagerheimii | reverse complement strand
GGGTGAGGCGCGGTTGCCGATGCCGAAAGGTATGGCTTACAAGGATTGATTATTATTATTATTATTATTATTATTATTATTATTATTATTATTATTATATGTTTCGTTATTTGGACTCGTTGTTTGGGTCTCCCCTGCCGCCAGCATGGTCACCATGGTGGCGCTGGGTCTGCCTTGGCGTTTGATTATGTACGCAGTTGTTAACCTGCTTGCTACAGATGTGTCACCTCCGGGCGTGGTACAGCCTTCAGCATAGGGTCTGCATGGGCATGTCCAAGATAATTATTTTCGAACCTTTGTAACATCTCGTTTACACAATGTGGGAGCTTCGCCTGCTGTGCATGCTGGTTTTCCAGCAACATATACCCTTCACAGCCTCAAGGCCGCAATCCGCCTCTTGCAAGGTACCAATTGACACACTCAGTTGGTGACTGTGTCACAGTAGCAATTCGAAAGAACCCGTGGCACGGGCTCCACAGGAAAGTTGCCAGCAGTGCTAAGCCAATCGCATACCGTCACACCATGCTGCTGCCCGGCACCAAAGTGGGCCACATGGGCACACCAGCTTCAAGCTGCCGTAGCTACCAGCACCAGGCACTGCACGCACTGCACTCAATGATGGGTGCCTTGCAAGCACTGCTGAGCCCTTGTTATCAGAGGTTCCAACACCAACAAACTGGCAGGCAGCAACCAGCTGATGGGCAGCAACCAGTGTACAACAAAGGAGGACCCCTCTCCCTGCCAATGGATGGCACACGGGCTGTTTGCAGCTGGTTGCTCCAGAAAGGGCGCTGCTACTCATGAGTGGTAAGTCAGTTGTAGATGTCATCGTCCTCGGGTGTCATGACCTGCGCGCATGACAACGCTGAGCATGTCAGTACGGCACTCGGCTTACGGCACAGGAACTCTCAATGTAGCTGCAAGTTTGAACATGCACGACAAGGCATGACGACACGTCAGCAGTGTATGCAACAGCTGCTCAGTTGCCGTTCCCTGCTGCGCTGATGACGTAATAGTCCAGCCAGTGCGTGCTGCAACAATGCCTGGATGGGGAAAGCAAGCATGGCACGGCATTGCACACCAGCAGCTATAATGCAGCCGGCACAAAGCAGGGAGCTGTTTGCAATTACTGGCAATGCATCAACACCTTGCATAAATGACATTCACCACAGCAACCACAACTGCATCGCATCAGGCAAACCCACCATGCCGCCAGCGCTGCTGCTCTGCTGGCCCAGCCCTGCTGCTGCTCCCTGCGGGGGTGCTGTGCCGTGCTGCTGCACGTAGCGCTGGTGCAGAAGCACCAGCGCGGCACGCTGCTCGTCCGCACTGGCAGGCTGCGCTGCCGCTGCTTCGCTGCAGCTTTGCGCTGCTGCCCGCACCTAGCGCGGCATACAGCAGCAGCAGCAGAGCAGATACCACAGGACGAGGCAAGACATGAGCTTTGTTGAGCAGCGGATGAAGGAAGAACCTTCAAATTACACCAAGACATTCTCTGTGACGATGCTAGCGGGGCCATGACAGCAAAGCAGGCTCATCCACACCAATGCCGATGTATGAGCTGTTTTCTACGGATGTGCTGGCAACTGCACCAAGAGATGCATGCCAAGCAGATGAACAGCCGCACCTGCTGCTCAAATGCTGCTGCTTGGACGCCTGCACCCTTTAGTGCTGCTGCCACTGGCCGGTTGCTGCATACCAGCAGCCCAAGCAGCAGGTGCTGCGTGCCAGCTGCACTCAGCCCTGCAGTAGCACACCAGACGAGCCTGTCACTGCAGGCCTAACATTCTGTGCTGTGCCTGTGAGCATGGCAAGCCACCAACTCCCAGCTTGCAGTACGACAGACGCATTTGGCGACAACTGGTGTATTGACATCACAATGTGCTCCCTGAGCTGCAATCTTGCCAGATTCAGCATGGACGCCTCAAGCCGCACTTCCTCAGTTGCTCTACAGTGCAGGATTGACAGTTGCAGGATAAATGCGCAGGTTCCGCTGCCTGTCCGCTCTGCACCCACCTGCTGCTTGTGCTGCTTCCGCTGCTGCAGTCAGCGCCACACGTGCATCTGGTGCCCAGTGCAGGTCCCCAGCGCCCATGAAGCTGCTCTTCGGCAGCATTGCCGGGTCAACCAGCGCTGCATCTGCTGCTGCAGCTGACAGCCCTGCAGCCTGCAGCAGCTGACTTGCGATGCAGTCCGGCACATCCAGCAGACCCAGCAGCAGGTGGGGTGGTGCCACAAAGATGCTGCCCTGCCTACACGCTTGCTGCTGTGCTGCTCGGATCGCCTCCAAGGCGGGCTGCGTGTAGCTGCTGGCTACAGGCGCTAGTCGCTGTCGATGTCGCTGGGCTGAGGGACGTCTGCTGCCAACTGCTGCACAGCAATGCCTGTGACGTGGCAGCTGCTGCCCGTGTCTGTTCCTATGCAGCACTGTAGTCTGTGAAGAACAGAACATGGCGCTCTGGACAGCTTCGGTGCAAGTATGGCCGGCTGTGATCGGTAGCAGTGAGGCGTCAATCTGTGCTGCTGTTCTGTATGTGATCTGGCAACTCAGTCGTTCCGAGACAGGTCCAGAAGTAAATAAACGAGGGTGACGGCCGTAAAATCTTCATTATGACGCGCACGTGTGGGGTCACAAGCTGCAGTCACACCAGCAGTGACGCCAGAGTTCCGTCCGGTCAAGTGCCACAACGATCACTTGTCCATCACATAACCATTGGCGTTCGCATGCCGCATCCAAGCTTGATAAGACGCTCAGCACTTTACATAGCGAGCGATAACGGAGAGCAAGCGAACAGCAAGCAGTAGCAAAGCAAAAGCAGTAGCAGCAGTACCAGTCTCATGCACACCAGCCTGCGTAGCAGGGTGTCCTCTCTGCGCATTCAGCCATTCCAGCGCACACCAGCAGTCAGCAGGCCGCTTGCACCCCGCGCCCAACAACAGCGCCAGCTTGCAGGAAGCAGCATGTCTGCCCTTCTGCACGGCGATACTTTCTTCCTAGACAACTTTGCTGTGAGGCAGTGGGACGATCCCAACTATAGCGGCACACGCATTCAGTATGACAAGGTTGAGTTTGTAGAAAAGGTGGGCAGCAGCAGGATGGCAGCAGCAGCAGCAGCGCGAGCATTGACACGCAGTTGGTTCATGCTTGGCCAGCAGCAGTAGGGGCACGGTCGCTGTGGTTCACCAGCATCCACAATATGTTCGGTAGGGACTGAATCAACGTGAGCGTCATGTGACACACAGCAGCTGCAGCAGCAGGAGCAGCACAGGCTGGCAGTCAACCAGTTTGTGGCAGCGTGGCCACAGCCACCGAAGGGTCGCACAATGCATGCTGTCCCTGCTGTTGCAGATCATGCTGCAGCAACGGGTGACTGCCACACTATCGCAGCACAGCAGCATGTTTCAGCTTGAAATTACATGCATGTTGATGTGCAACGTGATGCCGGTACATGTGCTGCTGCTGCTTGCTGCACAACGTTGGCTGCAGGTGCATGCCCTGTTCAAGGAGCAAGGGGGCAAGCTCGTAGATGGCTATGCTCCCTTCTGCAAACACGTCTTCGTGCCAAACTTTGTGGGTGAGCCAGCAGCACGGCAGCCCCTCACACAGCATAGCAGCTGGTATTGCTTGCCGGCAGTACTCATGCCATTGACAGATTAGCTCAGAGAGACAGCACAGTCGTATGTCAGTGCAAACGAAGGTGTGTGATATACGAATTGGACTTTGCTGTTGCTGCTGGCATGTCCGGTACACTGTCCCGACTCACTGCTGCTGTCGCTGCTGGCGTGCAGGTGCCAAGGTTGGTGCGCTGGCCATCACAGCTGAGAACAGGCAGCTGCTGCGCTCAGCGTACACGCGCCGCAGACCAGAAGAGCTGGCAGTGCTCACCAGGTGGGGGGCGCTGCATGGCATCTGTGTATCTGTATGGTATCTGTATGGTATCTGTTTTGCAACGGCTGTCTGCGATGCGCGGCAGGTGCCAGGTGAAAGTCACCCACAGTTTAACAGCATGGTGACTACAGTGGCAGCACCCACAGCATAACATCATGGTGATACGTGTCTGCAAAGCACGTCTACTGGCAGCAACGTCCGTGCTCCGCAGACCGGAGGAACTGGCAGTGCTCACCAGGTGGGGGGCGCTGCGTGGCATCTGTGTTTCAAACGCTGTCGTGATGCGCGGCAGGTGCCATGTGAAAGTGCACGGACGGTGCTGGCGGTAGACGTGCTTTGCAGATGTATCACCATGATGTCATGCTGTGGGTGCTGCTACTGTAGAATTAAATTCAATCTTTATGATTTCACACCATGGGTGCTACTACTGTAGTCATCATGATGATATGCTGTGGGTGCTGCTACTGTAGTCATTGCGCACGTCAATCTCTTCCTGTTCTGTTCTCCTGGCGTGCTGTGCCGCAGGTGGTTTCCTGAGTCAGCGGTGCAGCCCGTGCCTGAAGCGCAGCACCTGGACATCATCCTCTACTCACGTGAGCAGCTGCTGCAGGAGTACGCGGCCATGCCCAGCAAGACAGGAGGGGCAGCAGACCCTGAGGCGCTGCTGCCAGACGTGCCCTGGGGCATCATCAGCATCAAGGTGCGTTGCATGTGGCTTGCTGCTGGTGGCGATGGGTGTTAGTATAGCAGGATCATGCCGGCAGTGTGTTGGCAGTTGCAGCAATACACACACAGTGCCGCCGCAGTGTATTTCCTTGAGGTGACACAGACAATTATTGTAGCAGCAGCAGCAGCAGAATTGAGCGCCTCATATGCGCGTAGCAGCAGCAGGACTTAGCGCCGCACCCTCTGACGCACACCTGGCGGTTATGTGCGGTACGATTGTCATTCTCTGCAAGAGCCTTGATGAGGGAACCCATGGCTGCCTGCTGCTGCTCGCTGCACCGCACTGCAGGCGCAGGATGATTCGTATGAGACACCTATGCAGCCCATCACCATGATGCGCAACGCACTGGGCCGTGAGGAGGGGGGCAGCGGCGTGGCCCTCAGCAGGCAGGCGTACGAGGACTCCGTGGCGTACTGGCAGGGCCACGCAGCAATTGTGGCAGGCGAGGAGCCCAGCGGGGAGTGAGGCGCGTGCACCGGTGGCACCAGCCAGCCGCCTGTTGAGATCAGCGCAGTGCCGCCTCTGAGGAGATTTAGAGCTCTGAGCCCACGGTGGGCCCTCAGAAAGCTTGAAAGTTGCAAGCACTACACATGCACCCGGCTCAATGGCCAGCGGCCTGTACAGGCGGTCAATGAACTGTGCAGCACATCAGATCACGGTGATTGGTGTTGAAAAGAAGTGACAGCCTGTCAAGCTGAGCTCGTCACTTAGGTTTTGAAGCAGGCGATCAAAGCCTTTACGTTGAATTGATTTCTCCGTCACTGGCCGCCTCATTGCAACTTGCTTGCCAAGTGCAGTCGCAATGCAGCAGCTGCTGCTGATGCCCAACCCATGGACCACTGCCGCGGCCTCATTGGTCAAGCACAGCAACCAGTGGTGTTGACAGAGTTACATCCTTGCACTGGTCAGCCAGCTGAGCGAGCATTGATGTGGCAGGCTGCCAAAGACTCAGGCACACCACCACACTGCCAACATACGCCCCACTGCCAATGCACTGCGCGCCAATACCCGCAACACAGTGCACACCGCACACGCTACTGCTTCTTGGTGCTCGCGCCCTTAGCCTTGCCACCCTCCCCATCACCCGCCACCACGCCAGCCAGCCCATACACCACCAGCCCGCAGTCCCTCAGTGCAGCCAGCTCAAACGCCCCCAGCACCTCCTTACGCGCAGCCCACACCGCCTCACCCAACGTACTACGACCTCCGGCAGCTGCTGCTGCCGCACTACCACCAGGTGGTGCTGCACCCGTCATGCTGCGCAGCACAGCGCCAGCTAGCTGCAGGTGTGTGTGAGGCGTGCCAGCCATTGTAGTAAGTGCCACGCTGCGCACGCCGCGCAGCAGCAGCAGCATGGCAGTGTGCGTGGGGCTCTCCAGTTGGCGTTGATCCGGGTACTTCCTGTTGTCCAGTTGCAGCTGGTGTGCTGCTGCTGGTGAGTCCAGGCGATCTAGCAGCAGCGCTGACACGCAGCCGCTCATGTCCAGCCCCGCCATCACCTGACAGCAGCAGCAGCAGCACACATGCTTGTGATGAGCAAACATGCAACGCTACATCAAGCAGCAATGTACTTACCCACTGCAGCACATTGCACTTGGCGAGGAATGATTCCTCAACACTATACGCCACGAGCCACAAACAGTTTGCACAAGCAGAGCTAGCGAACTATGCCACAATGCTGTGCAGCCTCACCTGTGGAGTCACGCGTGCCAGCAGCCGCCCCGGGCCCAGCAGCAGCAGCCCCTTGGCGCCACCCACCACCCTTGCCAGCTGCGCCTCACTGGGCACCTCACCCGCCACACCCGCCAGGCCCTGCCAGTCATGGCCCAGCGGCTCAAGCAGCTGCTGCCTGCAGACGCAGAAAGGGCAGAGCACAGCAGCAGTGTCACCGGCAGGGACAGAAGGAAGCAACTACAGCAGCAGAGATATAAGCAACAAAGTGCAGCGGCAGAGTCACTGGCAGGCTGTGACGGGCAGCAGCAATGGCCCGGAGTAGGCGGCCATGGCCCAGCAGCTCACGCAGCTGCTGCCTGCAGGCAAACGAGCAGAGTGTGTGTGCAACTTCAGAAGGAAACAGGCAGGTCAGCAGGCAATGGCGGGACTGGATAAGTGCACGCATGCCATGGCACAGCGATCAGCGCGTTGCAAAAGAATCTGCCAACTGTGCTTTGAACATGATGAGCGACCTGAGCCAAAAATTTGCTATGGTTGAACAGCAGTGCAGCCAAAAGCCTGGCAGGTTGCGCCTCACCTGAACAGCGGCAGCAGCGGCGGCGCATAACAGCCAGGCGCGTCTGCTACATCACTGGCCTCATGCAGTGCGTCGATAATGTACGTAAGCCGTCCAGCATCAAGCACAGCAGGCACAGCTGCTGCTTGCACTGCTGGGGATGTCGTCGGACTTGCTGCGGGTGGCTGCTGTGGCTGCGATGTGCCAAATGTCAGACACTGCAGCTGCGCCATTGAGAAGCAGCGCGCAACGCTGCAGCAGGAGCCGCTGATGCAGCGCAGGGCCTCCCAGGGCAGTGCACACAGCTCTGGATCCAGCAGCAGCTGCAACGATAGCAGCTTCTGCTGCTGCTGCTGCTGTTGGCTGGCTTTGCCGCCTGCTGAACCACTGGCTGCTGCCCCTGCTGCCTTTCCACCTGGCGTTGTTGTCGCTGCTCCTGCTGGCTTGCCGTCAGTCGCACTGTCTGTGGCTGCCGCTGCACACGATGGTGGTGCTGGCAGTGCTGCGGACAGTAGGCTTGCCAGGGGCTGCAGCACATCCTCCAGCTGCACAGCAGAGCAGAGCAGCACCACAACACAGGGGGAAATCCACTCAGCAGCCAAGCCATGCAAACAGATGTGCTGCGCCCTTCGGCGCGACCTTCCTTACAAGTGCAGCTGCTGGCTGCTGCGACGCGCACAGCATGTGGCAGATGCATGCATCTACAATGGGCTAGCACAGTTCCTAACCAGCCTAGCCTGCGCTGCACCTCTTACCTCCTGCAGCAGCTGCTGCCACTGCTGGTTCAACTCTGCAGGGAATGGAGGCACTGCAGGCAGCCATGCAGCTTCCCCCTTCTCATCCTCCTTGGCTCCCTTGTCCTTGCTGGAGCCCTTGCCACCTGCTGCACCACCAGCCCCTGCAGCGGCACCCTTCTTGGGCGCTGACGCAGCAGCAGCAGGTACTGCAGCAGACGCAGCAGCAGCTGCTGCTGCAGCAGCGGCAGTGACCGGAGGCGGTGCAGAAGTGACCTCTAGTACCTGCTTGTGCAGCTGGCGTTTGTAGGACCTGAACCTTGATGTCAGGGACTCAAGCTCGTCTTGCTGCAGTGGCAGGCTCGCAATGACTGCGACGCGTGGCGGAGCTGCTGCTGCTGCTGCTGCTGCAGTACTGGCTGCAGCTGCAGCAGTGCTGCTTTCCTTCTTGGTTGCATGCTGAGCTGCAGGTGCTGATGCTGTTGCTGCTCCTGAGCCACTGAGGCTGCTTGTGTCACTGGGCAGGTCACCTGCTGCTGATGTTGGTGCTGCTGGCAGTTCTCCCTCATGGTTCCAGGCAGCCACAAGCAACTCCTACAGCAGCAGCAGTACAGGTCATATACAGCAGCAGTATGGGTCATATCCATGGTTGGTGTTTGCAGCATACACGCAGCATTGCAGCTATGTCAGGTTCCAGATTGCTTCTAGTGTAGCAACATGCACCCTGCTGCTGTTTTGAACGCTCTGACAGGCCTGCCACGCACCTGCCGCGCCTCATCGTAGTGCAGCAGCAGCAGCCGCTGCTCAGGCTGCAGCTGTGACAGCAGCGGCGCCATGCTGCCTGGCTGCCCCGCCTTCAAGCGCTTGCTGCTGTGGCCCAACAGAGACAGCAGCTGATGAGCATGTGGGTGAGATCAGAAGCAGCAGCAACGGTAGCAGGCTGGGTTGGCGGGTGGCGGGGACAGACAACGATCACTAGCTGCAAGTCACTCATGTGCCTTGTCTACTGACTGTACTGACATAGATATAGTATAGTTTGCGAAATCCATGCGAGCTGCCCCCACGCACCACAGCCAGTTGCCCAGTAACTGCTGCAGCGCCGCATTCCTGCAGTGCTGGCCTCACCTGCTGGCTGTGTGGGTGTGGTTCAGCATCTGGCATGAGCTGTGCCAGTTGCTGCAGCTGCCGCCACATCAGCACCTCACCATGCTGACCAGATGCACACCTGCGGCAGCACATGCAAAAGGGGCCGTCAGCAGAAGGTTATGGTCATTGATTCTGCGTAAACATCCATAGCCCACTTGAATGTATATAGCCATGGCAAACACCCAACAGTGACATGCAAGGCACTGCAGGCTGCAGGTTGTTCCACTTCATACAGCCACTAGATCTTGAACCCTAAGCCCAGACCTAACCCTGTGAGTGTTGCACTGCGGAAAAGCAACGTCTTCTGTACGTCTCAGCTGCATTTGATTGTGCTCATATAGCAACTCTCTACTCCGCATACCCTCACCTTTCAAACACCGCCTTCATGTCGGCTGCCGACTTGCAGCCCTGTGCCACTGCGAGGCACTCTGCTGCTTGCTGGGGCTGCAGCAGGCCATGACAACGAACCAGCGCCAGAGCAGCAGCACGTGCAGTAGCCAACTGCTGGCATGCCAGTGCCTCTGAGAGCGCCTGCTGCAGCAGCTGCACGGCTTCATGATGTGCTTGTGCTGCAGGCTCTGGCATTGGCTGGGTAGCTGCTGTCAGTACAACAGGGGCTGCACCACTGCTGCTGTTTTCTGGCAAACCTTGAGACGCAACAGGTGCTGCAGATTCATGTGACGCATCACTGCTGGCTACAGCTGTATCACAGTCGGCCAAGTCATCCTGTGTTGCGTCTGCTGGTGCTGATGAACTGCGATTTGCACTGATGTTACCCACATTAAAGGGTGGCATGGTGCCAGTTTGCTGTGCCAACAGCGGCTGAGGTCTCTGGGCAGGCCACGGTGCCCAAAACGCATCAGCATCAAAGCTAGGCTGCAGCAGAGCCACGTCAGCAGCTGCACCAGCACTGGCTAGCATCTGGCAATGCTGCCGCCGCTGCTGCACAGCAGCATCCTCAAGCATAGCTGCATGTGCCTGCTGCATCAGAGCGCGACCAGTTGCCAACAGAGCAGCAGCATGCTTGGCAGGGGCACCAGCGGCAGCTTCCGCAGCCGCCCTGGCGTGCGCTGCTGCCAGTTGATAGTACGGGGTTCCAGCGCCTCCAGAGCTGCCGACCTACAGGCAGAAAGCGCCAGCACAACCACAGTACTGGTCATTTCCCAGAGGATGGGCCAGCACCCCTCAACTGGCGTGCTGAGCAGCCCCGGGGCCCAAGGTAGTACCTTTTCGAAGGCGTGCATTTGCAGGATGTCGCTTTGCTGTGGTGCGATGCACGAGCAGGACATGACATAAGACTTAAAAGCATAGACATGATCAGACTCTTGCCATTGTACACCAGCAGCAGGCCCACCTGTGCATTCAGTGTCTCCAGGTATTCAATGACAGCAGACACGTCCCTGCCAGCCACCTCAGGAAAGGCAGGCCGCGCTGCTTCCCTGTCTGCTGCTGTGTGCGCAATGCGCAGCGCACCGAGCTGCAGCTCCACGTCTGCCAGCTGCAGCTGCACTGATGCCAGTGCACGCGCTACAGGTGTGCTGGCTGAAACGCTGCTGCTGCCGACGAGGCTGTTGCTGCCGGCATGCAGAGATGTTGCCTCTAGCTCTGCCAGCTGCAGCCGCACACGTCATGCTCATCATGTTTAGCGCCTTGGCAACATGCAGTGTAAGGTTGTACACAGGAATGAGCGCCAGAAGCATGCTTTTGTGTGTGTGACGCCATTGCAATGTTTATGATGCAATGGCTAAAGTTCTATCTGCACGTGGAAAGCAGAATAGCCTACCTGCAGCATCTGTCGAGCCTCCAGCAGCAGCGGTGACTCATCAAGCGGCAAGGCGACCACCTGATGCCCCCGCTGCTGCTGCTGCTGCTGCTTGTGCTGCTCCTGCAGCAGCACGCGACTAGGGTCCAGCAGCAGCAGATGCGCAGCAAGCTGCAATGCCTGCAGCCGCAGCAGCGGTGCTCCGGTTGCCTGGCTCTCCTCTGCAGCGTCCTTTGCCAGTACAAGCGCCTTGGCATGCTGCTGCTGCGCGGCTGTGAACTCCCCGTCCTGCATCTGTGTTTGGCTCTGCTGTGCCAGCAGCTGAGCAAGCTGCAGCTTGAGTGGCCCTGCTGCCTTGGTGGCCAGGTGTGCTGTTGCTGCATCATCCCTGCAAGCACATGATAGCACAGGCATGCAGCATTGCCCGCAGGAGCATGTTACTTCACAAAGTGACATGCAGCATGCCTGCACAAACAGCTCGCACGCGCCAGGCACATGGACAGAATAAGCCATATCCACCAAAATGACAAGATGGATGCTGCATACAAGTGCCGTGCCACCTGAACAGTGATGCAGCTTGAGGTGCCCACCTCACAGATCTGAGTACAACTGCTGTTGCCTGGCACTTGTTGCGCTGCAGGGCTGTTCTCACCTTGCAAGTGCCGCCATCATTGCCAGGCCCCCCTCGAGTGCCGCCACCGCATCCCTGGCCCCACCAGACCTCATGCCACCCCGCACAGTCGCATACAGCGCCACACTGTCCCGCCACAGCAGCAGGCTGCCACTCAAGGCCTGCGCTGCTTGCAGCAGGTCAATCGCGGCCTCTGGCCTGTCTGCGAGCGCTTCCAGGCGCGCCTGCTGCAGCAGCAGCTCGGCTTCTGTGTCATGGTCGCCAACAGCCCTGCAGCAGACATGCACACACTTGGTAGGGCTGCACGGCAGTGATGCGCCAGGCAGCGCATGGGCTCCATGTATGGCATATATGCCCTTCCTACATAGGGAAGTGAAGCAGGATGCCGATGGCTGGTGCTCTGCAGATGCATTGCACTGTACATACAAGCACGTGCCGCTGCTGCAGGTATATCTGTTGAAGTCATTTCATACCTGGAAAGTTGCAGTGCAGTTGTACACAGCCGCACTGCTGGTGTGTACTGTGCATGGTCCACCATGTATCGGGCAATCCCCAGCAAACACTCCTGCTGTGATAGCGGCGACAGCCAGTGTGCCTTACTGCCGATCGTCAGTTCTTCACCAACAGCAGCGCTTGTGTTTGCAGCTGCACCTGCAGGCAACCCCTGCAGCTGCATTCTGCTTGCACTAGCAGGCCTCCAGGTGCCCCTACTGCTGCTGCACCTTGCTGCTGCTACAGAGCGCAAACCAGGAACACTGTTATCGATGCAGCTGCTTCCAGCCCAGGCCTGCACAGCAGTTGAGTCTGCCTGCTGAACAGCAGCCACCAGGAAGGCAGCACGCTGCAGCATATTACTGCCCATGCTATCTTGAGCAGCACCTGCAGAATTGCCGGTTGCAGTTGTAACTACCTGGCTGGCTAGCTGCTGCAGAGCTGCTTGCTGTGCTGCCGCATGTTGCTGCTGCGTGCTAGGCCAGGTTTCTGGTGCTGCTGCCTCCAGCCATGCAGCAGCCTCTGCTATCAGGCCCAGCTCCTCACATGCTGCTGCCAGCTGCAGCGTGACGGCAGCTGCCATGGCCTGCAAAGCACAGCAGCAGCAGCAGCAGCAGCAGTGGCAGTGGCACAGAGCAGGGATTTTTTTTTCTGAACGGCCCCTGACCCCTGGTTGGCCACGGGGTATGGGGAATCGGCTGGTTGTTGGCCACGAGTTTGGCCACCAGGCACTGCCCGTGCCATTCGTTTGGCCACAGCGGGCGGCTTGGCCAACTCCTTTGCACCGGGGGTCAGGTGGCACCAGGAACGGTTACAACCTCCCCACCCCCCAACGCCTAACCTTGCAACTGTCTTGTCAGTAACTCCCCACTGGTTGGTGGTGTTGCGAAACACACGGTTTGCGCCAAAGCGCTGATGAGGCTGCAGCCATTGGCTGGGGTCTGCTCACTGCGCCGTCGCGCTTAGCTGCTGCTGCTGTATTGAACCAGCCTCAGCTGGTTCAGGCCCTTGAAGCGATAGTATCGCACTCTACACTTTGGTCAGTGCGGTTGGCAGCAACAACAGTGAGGATGGCATAGGCCGTCGTGACCACAGTGTGCTGATGTGGGTTTTTTGTGTTGGATGTACAGTACGGTCATATATGCAAATTGTGCATATATCAAGGGGCCGCGCAGCGGAGAATTTTTTTACCGTAATTGTGAGATTTATGCTGAAAACCAGCGCGTCACACTGTCATAAAGATAAGGGGTGGCCAGCCTGTGACTGGCCAGCACTGCTGCAGCAGCACAGTCATTTGGCTCCCGTCTTGGGCAGTGCACACACAACTGGCCACCAGATCTGGCCACCAGGCTCGTACGTTAAACACGGTGGCCAACCTTTTTAGTCCATTTGGCCACCATTTTGCCACGGTGGCCAAAAAAATGTATGGCACAGAGTGAACCAGATTCAACAACCAGTGGAGCTCCCACTGCCCATGTGCATGTTGCTGCTAGCTGCAGTGACCTCCCAATGCCTCAGTGCTCAGCGCCGCGCCAGGCATCACTTTGCAACAAAGTCACGCACTGCATGGCTGCCAGGCATGAAGATGATGTTGTGCAGAGCTTTGGCACACACCAAAATCACAAGTGGGTAAAAACAATCTTGAGAGTCTCATGCGCTCACCTGGCTATCAAGTGCGACCTGTGCCACTAGCCGTGCCAGCTGCAGCACTGGCAGTGCCGCAATGTGCTGCCCGGCCTCCCTCAAGCTGGCAGCAAGCAGCTGCAGGTTGGCCAGCAGCAGCTCAGGCACCTGCAGCGCAGAGCTGCCCAACCCCTGTGCTGCACCTGCGCCAGCAACAGCAACATCGAGTCCTGCTGTCTGCACAGCTACCAGCCCTTCTGTGTGATGCTTTGTACTGCCGGTGTCGCTGTTGCTGCTGTCTTTGCCAGCTGCTGCTGCCAAGGCAGCCAGTAGTGCTGGGGTAGGCTGCCACCGCGCCCAACCCAGCACCTGGCTGGGCAGCTCATCGGACTCTGCTAGCCCTTGAGCTATCTCAACGGCTGCAGCAGCAGCTACTGCCGCAGGTTGCGCTGATGGACCAGTACTGCTCGGAGCGTGTGCAGCTGCCAGCTGGCCGTCGGCATCTGGAGAATGCTCGGCATCAGCTGTAATGTCTGCTAGTTGTTGTAGCTCTGCTTCTGCAGCGGCACTTGCTTTGCTGTCGCAGCTGCTGCTGGGCACAGCTTGAGGGCTTCTTGCACCTGCTGCGTTGAGGCTGGTGGTCAGCATGAGGGCTGCATAGTGCTGTGCCTTGAGCAAGTGTGCTAGCCGCTCCGGTGATGTTGCAGCAGCCTGCGTCACAGCCAGTGGCAGCAAACCATACATAGAAAAACAATCTTCAACACCTCAGCAACCGCATTCACTGGCAGAATGAGCGGCGCGGCTGTGAGCAGACACATGTTGAAAACAAGCACACCACACCATAGATTGACAGGCAGAGGCAGCTGTCAGCAAGTCAAACACCGACTCTGTGTATGATACAGCAAACGCGCAGAGGTACACATGCCCACCTGTGACAACAGCATGTGTGCACGGACCAGCTGACCCATGTGCCTAACCGTGAAGCCATGCTGCTGCGCAGCGCCAGCTGCATCGGCCTGTCCAGCATGCTGCTGACTGGCTGTGCCCCTGACTGTAGCAGCACGCCCAGCCCGCCTGCCTGTGGCCTTGCTGCTGATTGTTGTTATGCTGCCAGTGCCAGTTTTGCGGCCCAATGCAGTGCTGCTGATGGTGCTGCCTGGTGCGCCTGGTGGCCTCCTAGGGCTACTGCATTTGCTGCCACGTATCTGGCTGAATGTTGTGCACGCTGTTTGGGCCTTTGAGACCACTGACGCTGCATCATCACCGTCGCCAGCTGCTGAGCATCCTTGTTCTGCATGTCAGCACGGTCAACCCAGGTGCATCAGGCAGAAGGTGTTGAGCAGCGTTCGATACAATTGCATGCATATGCTCCACTACCAGATCAACTTACTGCGGCGTAACTCCAACACGTCTGCAGCACAGTATAGCAGCAGGGAGATCTCTGCAGCAGCGCACCTTCAGCTGCCGCTTCCTCCAGCTGTGTTAATGTTGCGACAGCTGCAAGCAGCAGTGCCTCAGCTGTATGCTCCTTGCTGTCAGGCTCAGTGCCAGACACCACCAGCCACTCTGCAAACTCCAACTGGTAATTCACCTGCAGCAGCAACGCATCAGAGCAAACAGACATGCATTAGCACAATGACACCAATAGAGCCTGGGCATACATGCCAGCCGACATGGTCTGCGCTTCTTGTTTTCCGAACGCATACACAAAGCTGGCAATACCACTGCTGCTGGTGGCTGGCAGTACTCATGTTTGCAACACCTACGTGCTGAGCAGCTGGTGACCTGCCGCCCACCTGATCCAGCGGGTGCCCCTGCAACGCAGCCAGTGCTGCTCTGCGTGCAGTCAGCTGGTCGGAGCTGCTGCTTGATGCATGGGCAAAAGCCAGCCACGCAACAGCCTGCAGGAATGACAGCAACATAGCACAGCATGGCTGTCAGTGGCAAACCACGCGCCATTCATCCTTTACTATGCACGGTGCACTTAGCTGCCAGCAAACCACCCGACGCATGCATCAGCGCCTTTGTGGCGTCAGCGCCTTAGGTGCTGCATGCAAGCTCGGCTGTACACGTATTAGTTAAACACATTCACATGCTTGCATGTCATGTCCACGCTACTCACTACATGCCGCAGTACCACAGCTGCTCCTACCTTGGCACGTGGTGTGCTGAGCTCTGCCAGCAGCCGGTTCATGTCTTCGCCAACACGTGGTGTGGCAGTCAGTGAAGCGCGCACCAGGCACGTTGCCCGCCAGCCTGCCAGCTGCTCTGCTGCTGCAGCCGCAGGGCCCGTGGCCTTGAGCGGCAGGCAGCGCTGCAGCAACTCCACATGGCGCCGTGCAGGGCCCCAGTGGCCGGCAGCTGCCATGCACTCCAGCAGCAACACATTGCAGGACACCTGCAAGCAGTGCGCACTTGCAGGTTTTGCATAAATTGGTGGCCACATTGTTGTAGCAAAGATAACACATGCATGCAAATGCATGAGCAACATGTTGCTCAAACTCACATGCACCAACAGCTCATGCAAACAGAAGTGCAAGATGGCTGCAACATGGCTCCTTGCTGCAGTGCGCCGGCAGCCGATGCACTGATGCGACAGCGCTGCACGTTGCACAGCAGCTCACCTGGAACTTTGTGTCCGCAGGACGTGTGGCGTTCAGCGCCCCTGCAACTGCCTTGAGCTGCGGTATCAGCGCAGCGCGTGTGAGCCCGCAGTCCAACATGCCGCTCCTGACGCACACGTTCCATGCATGCCTTGCAGCAGCCTCTGCCAGGTCTGCTCGGTTTACATACGCTGCCAGCTTGGCTGCTGTTGCAAAGTGTCCAAGTGCTGCATAGTGCAGAGTGAGACGGCTGGCGGCATCGTGGCTACAAGATGCCAGCAGCGCCAAAGTTGCCTGCAGGCAGCAGCACACGCACCCCCTGGTCAATGGCTCCTGCGGCAGCGCGTCTATGAGTGACGACACAGCCACAGCACGCTACAGAAGCAGTGCACCAGGCAGTATCTCACACACGCAGCGAGCAGACGGAGCAAATAGTAGCCAAGCAACACACAACTCTGTAGCAACATGCACCAGCAGCCAACCGCGCAGTGCACCGTCGCACCTGTCCCTGCTGCATCTCTGCAACCGCCAGCCAGTACCACCCCTGAGGCGTCACCTCCGGCACATCGCCAGCAGCAGCCACTGCCTGCAGGTCCCGCTTGCCAGCCGGCAGTGCTCCGAGGGCTGCAGTAGCGCACTCTCGCGCCAGCTGCCAGTGGCCCTGCTGCCCTGCTGCGCGTGACAGCTGAGACCAGAGCTCCAGGTTGACTGCAGGAGCTGATGACAGCAGCGACATGGCTGTGCGGATGTCCTGCAATGATTGAACATTACAACAGTACAACAGCAGCCGATGGGAACACCAGTATGATTGAACATCAGCGCACAGGACAGACAGGCCTGCAGCAGAGCGTGGCATCAAATCCGCAGTGGTGCAGCGGTTGTTGCAGATGAGCATTGCCAAGGTATAGAGTTCAACCACCCACCTGTTCAACCTTGCTCACAGCGGACACAGCCGCTGCTTTGTCAGCTGCTGCCTTGCTTCCTGCTGACGCTGGTGCCTCCACCACAGGTGCGCCATTCGCTGCTGCTTGAGCAACTGACAGCGATTCAATGATGGTGAGCACTTTGCTGGTGACTGCCAGGCTGGCAGGGGCGCCTGCCGGCACTGCACTGCTCCTGCCCTGCATCTGCTGCAGCCTCGCATATGCCTGGATGAGCCCCTGCGGCTCTGCTGCTGAGGTGGCAGCTGTCAGAGCAGCTTGGCACGCATCAGCAGTGTCTGAGAGCAGCTGCAGCAGCTCTGGAGGGGCTGCAGCATCAGCAGCGCTGGGCTGTAGCAGGCGCGGCACATCAAGTTGCGCTGCACGTCACAAGGTGCAGCAGGAGATTCGCTCAGTTGCACCCCATGTAAGATATGCATGGTAGGATCCAGTTCCAGGATCCAGAGCAGCAGAGGGCAAAGCAGACCACTTGGCGGCAGCAACAACCAACACATAATGCAGGGCGAGATGCGTTGTGTGTGTATTGCATACGCAGCGTGCACTTGATTGCACAGCGCATGCAGCGTACCGGCAAAACACGTTTATTCAAGTCGGCTTACCTGCTTTGCAGCGTGCCTCAAGCAAAGGCGCAAACCCGGGCGTGTCTGCAGCCCTGAACGACCACACAGAGACAGTCTGGTCTTCATCTGCTGGCCCAGCCTCATCGGTCAGAGGCGGCGGTGGCTGCAGCACATGCAGCAGCGCTGCGTGCTCAGCCGCCTTGGCTGCTGCTTCTGCCAGCATCACGCACAAGTTTGCGTCCAGCTGGCTGCTGCTGTCCTGCAGGCGCAGAAAAGCGCACAGCAGACGTGTGTTTAGAGACGCCCGCCAGGCATCTGCATCATTCAGCTAGCTGACAGCAGCAAGGACAACTCAGATCTGGAATGGCAGCTGCATTTGAGCATGCATATCTTATGGCAAGCTGCCGGATGACATGTATTATTTCGGCAGCCACTAGCATGCAGTGCATGCGCCACACCTTGAGCAGCTGCCTCAGCAGTGGCAGCAGCACGCCAGTCAGCTCAGCATATCTCTGCCGCTGCAGCAGCTGCACGTAGGCGTTCCAGGCTGCCAGCGCCCCATTCTGCAGCAGCCACGGTTGGCCAGCCGCTGCCGCCAAGCGCATACCCAGCAGCAGGTCCTGCACACAAACCAAGCACAATGGAGTACAGCAAAGAAAACAATGGAAGGTTACAGGTGGATTTATGCTGCTTGGTGTTGCAGCCTACTGCAAGATGCATGTGTGGCAAGTGGATAAAGCCAGTACAGCTTGTAGCATGGGCATGGCCAAACCATCATTGAACAATAGATCACCTTCAGGAGCCATCCCCAGGAGCCATCCCTGCCAAGATCTCTACGGCAGATAACATGTACAACCTTTATCAGCAGCACATTGCGCATGCTAGTCATGGCCAGCAGTATTCTCCCGTACCTCAACCAGCAGCCGCTGCAGCTGCTCCACTGTAGCAGATGGCAGCCTCACTCCATCATCATCAACGTCAGCAGCACTAGGCCCAACATCAACGCCAGCAGCAGCACCAGCAGGGCTGCCAGATACAGCTGCTGCTGCTGCTGCAGGCATGTGCATTGCTGCGTTGTAGCCGGCAGGAGGAACTAGCTCCTGGTCCAGATTCTTGAGGGCCAGCTTGCACGCATCAGACTCGATGAGAGCAATGCATGCCTGCATCGCATGTGCGCACACACAGGCGGCAGTTGCCTCGTCAGTATGCATTTGGGCTGCTGCAGCAGGAGCACTGGATGCTGATACCAGTGTGATAAAGCCGGCTGTTCCAGATGTGCATGCAGCAAGGTCAGCCAGCATTCAGCAGGCACAGCTGCTGTGAATGATGATCCAACAAAACCAGCAACATTGAACACATGCTGCACAGCGATTACCCCCGAGAGCAGTGTGCGCTGCGGCCCACCTGCAGCAGCAGCATCTCATTGTCGCCTGCTGCCTGCCAGTCTGCTGCCAGCACGTGGGGTGCAGCAGCGCGCACCACCTCACCAAGCTCAAACGGCACCCAGGCCAGCTGCAGCAGCAGGTTGCAGCAGCGCCATCAAGTCAAATGCCGTGTAGCAGCACAATAGGGGTCAAGGATCGGGTGATACCATGTTCACTGTTTGCACGTGTGTACACGTGTGCTGACATCCCTTACAGTCTTGCTCCCTGTGACCAGTCTTCTATACCTTGTGCATGCAAGCAGTGTGTGCTTGGCATCTAATCAACGAGCTTGGTAGCAAACTGCAAGATGTGGCTGTGGAGGCAGCCGACTACAGCAGCACCCACCCGCACAATGTCTGCCCACAGCTCTGTCCTTGCACGTGCAGCGCGGTGCTGCTGTGCTCGTGTTGCAGCAGCTGCAGCACCAGCCGTCGCAGCCGCTGAAGCTGCTGTGCTTGCTGCGGCTGCTGCCGCTGCTGCTGCTGTTACTGCTGGTGTTGCTGGACCTGGGCTTGCAGGTGCTGCTGGTGGTGGCTTGACTGCAGGTAACAGTGCCAGCTTTGCAACAGCTCTGCAGCAGCACATCATATGAATGAGCAGGCAGCAAGCCATGAACACATGCGTAGGTTCCTTATGCCATACTGCTCACCAAACATGCGCGCTCAAGCACCTGCAACACTCATACATGTTTGCAGGGAAGCCAGAAATTCTTCAGATACACAGGCAGGCAACCGCCTACGCGCGCCACCATATGCACCCACTCACTTCTGCAGGTAGTCTCGCCTCACAGCCTCCATCTTTGACTCCTTGGCCCTCTCCAGCAGCACTGCAGCGTCGTCATCAGGCCCACCAAGTGCCCCCTCCTGCAGCCCTGCAGGCTCCCCGCTGCCGCCAGCACCCAGCCCTGCACCGCGCAGGCGTGCTGCCCTCGCCAGCAGCTGCAGGAACCTGTCCAGCGGGCGCTCGTAGCCCCACATGGCTGCTGCCTCTGCGCTGGGTGGGTAGTTCAGAGCCAGAGCGAGAGAGGCCTCCTTCGCAGCCTGCAGGCGAATGACACAGGCTCAGATCAGCTTGTCGTGACACCGCAGGCATGTACTGCAGAGAGGGGCAATGGGAGTGTGAGGTATGATGCAGCAAGTGCTGATGCCCCTACGCGCAAGACAGAGCCCTCTTTGGGAGCCTGCACTGGCACAAACAGCCGCACGCTGCAGTGGAGGGACGCGCTGAAGACGATTTAACATTGCCTTGGGCTGCAGCAAGGACCCTGGCGTGCATCTAGCATTGCAGATTATGCAGAACGGTTCTGCATAATTAACAAGCAGCCAAGTCAGCAGCGCAAGACAACCAACAACAGCACACCTTGCTGAAGCTGGGCGCAATACAGCAAACGCTGCGTTCGAGGGATGCCCTGAACAGGACCAAACATGGCTTTACTATGCACCATGCGTGCGTCTACTTTGATTTGCATGATGACAAGCAGCACAGTCAGCCACTACGTAAGCTGCGCACCTTGCTGAAGCTGTCCCCGTCAGCCTCAGCCTTGGCCAGCTCCAGGTGCAGGCCCGCCCTCGTGCGCGCAAGCGGGCTGGCCAGGCTCTCCAGCGCCTTGGCCACAGCAGCAAAGCACGGCTTCAGGCGCGCACGGTGCTGCGGCTGCAGCAGCGGCAAGCCTGCAGCGCACCAACAAGAACTCAGCTTTATTACAAGCCACTGCTGCCTCATGCATGTGCAGATAGCTACGTTTGCATTCTGTGCAAGGAATCCGCGTTTAGCTCCTGCGCTGGTGCTTGCACGACAGCACTACGGCCATGCGCGCCAGCTCTGCGCGCACCTGCATTCCATGCCAGCTTTGCGCAGTAGTGCACGCCATCCACGTCCTGCAGCTTCACAAACGCAGCCGCTGCCTCCTCCACTCCTTCCAGCACAGCCAGCCGCGCCTGCAGGCCCTCAGCACAGCAGGTGGCGCCGCTGCCCCAGCTGCTGCCGGGGCTGAGCACTGCTGGCGGCGCTGACTGCAGCGCCAGCAGCAGCCTGGTGAGGTCGCTCCACACGCGCGGCCCCAAGTCCTGCAAACATCACAGAAGCAGAAGCAGAAGCAGAAGCAGAAGCAGCAGCAGCAGCAGATGCGGGGCAACTCCTGCAACACGTGCCAGGCGTCCCCCCTGGCGCCTGCAACTGCAGTTGCAGGTGCTACAGCACAGAAGCAGCTGCAAGCAATTGCGATCCTGTACACCATTGCTTTGCCCTGCATACGTCCCAGCTGCAGCTGTGGAGTGGCTGAACCTGTACCCATGGCCATTACATCAGCTGCATGGTGCCCAACCGCATGGCGCTCACCGGTGATGCTGCTGCCCTGCGCGCACACTGCTCTGCCAGCTGTGCAGTGCCGCACAGTGCTGCAGCCCAGGCGATGCGGCCTACCACGCGCAGCAGCGCCCCGCGTGTGGGGCCATCAGGGCGTGGGTCAATCTACAAGCAGGGTGCAGCAGGGGCAGTGCTGCACAGCTGAAAGCCAGTTGTGCCAGAATCGCTGTGCAGCATATGCCGCATGCATGCAGGGACAGACTGCCCAACACATCAATACAAATCTGAGAGGCACGCACTGTATGATGTTGCTTATGTATACGGGTAGCTGCGCCACATATGATGGTTGTTTGCTGCCTGCTGTACCGGCAGTGCAGCACCAGCCAATGACGCAAAGCTGCATGTTTCAGCAGTGGCACCGTGACCCATGGCATGATGGCTGCTCACCATCTTCCACGCTGCACGCAGCTGCTGCTCTGCAGCTGCAGGCTCCGGCCGCGATGACAGCACCCATTGCAGGATGGACAGCGCACCAGACTCGTCCACTGCACACATTCAGCAGCCAGCACATGTAAGAAGTGGCGCTGCTGACCGCATCGTAGCATCATGCTGCGTGGCTCTCACAAGCGCCAAACGCATGATGCTGTCTGTCCCAGACATTGCACCAAAGCAATTCATGCACAACCGCTGTTTCCTGCTCACATTTGTCTGCTGCCACAGCAGCCAGCTCCCCTGTGCGCCTCCTGGCAGCTGCAGCCATGCCAGGTGGCGGCCCCGCAGCTGCACCCGCTGCCTTGCTGCCAGCCGTTGCTGCGCCTGCCTTGCCTGCCGCCCCTGCCCCTGCGCCTGCCTTGCCTGCGGCAAGCCGTGGCGCTTGCAGTGACTGCACGTGCGTCTGGAGAGCTGCCACATCATGCTGCACAGCACATATCAACGTCAGCGGCAGTACATTCTTGTTACTAGTCTGCGCAACCAGCACCTGGAGGCTGCATGGTGTGCAACAGTAGAGCTGCTGGATATACCTTTTGTCCTTGCCAAAAACCACCACAAGACCACGTCCCGCTATGTCAGCATGCTGCTGCTGGCGCACCTTGAGGGCAGTCAGCCCTGCAGACAGCGTCAAGTCCATGGCCTTGCTCAGCGTCTTTGGCGCCTCCTCAGGCCGTGGGCCCTCTGCCTGGCACATGGCCAGGGCCATGAGCTGCCGCACACGCCACGCCTGCTGCCCCTCAACCTTCTCCAACAGCTGCACGGGCGAGGCAGATGCAGCCGCGTCAGCAGCCACCAGGTGGCAAGTGCAGGCGCACTGCTAGTGCTGCGCCGTCCAACAACATGTTGATACACGTAGGCAGCAATACGCGCCCGCTGCTGCTTTTGCAATGTCAGGTAGATCGGTCTGCCACGTGAATGTGCGTGCAAGTTCAAGCACTCTAGGCTGCTGCTGTTGTGCTGCTTTGCATGCCGCTGTTGCGGCTAATGTTGCTGTTGTCCTGGCTGCTGGTGTTATGGTCCTTGCCCCATTTGCGCTACTTCGCGTGCCATTGCTGCGTTGCACATCTCCTGGCGCTAACACACCTGGTTGAGACGCTCAGCTGATGGCAGCAGATGGCTGCGCAGCTGATCACACTGCAGCGGCCGTGAGGCATGCCAGTAGTGCACACTGCCGTTGTAGATGAGGTAGGTGTACCTGCAGGGCACAGCAGCACACCCATGTAACGTCCACACTCCAGCAGGTTGGCGTTCCCTGACACAAGTGCTTGCAACTGCTGTTGGCTATGAGACATGGCATATACCTTGCAGGTTGTTGATGCTGCTGCGGCTTGCAGCTCACGTTGCTGTGATGCAGCTCCATGTGCTGCTGCTGCGCTGCAGCGTCATGCACCCATCACAGGCGCTGCTTGCAACAGCCGCCTCACAAATGCAAAAGCGGATAACCACTGATGTTGCTGCAGGTGCAGCGCTGCTGCTGCGCTGCGCACCTGGGGTTGCTTGCTGCCAGCTCCACGCCCTGCATGATGTAGCGCAGTGCCTCCAGCACACCATCCACCAGTGCCTGGCCCTTGAAGCTGCTGCTGAGCTGTGAGACCAGCTGCCCAGCAGCAAACAGCGCCCTGCACATGGCCTGACTGCGAGCCTCTGCTTTGCCTTGCAGTGCAGGGGCATGGTACCTGAGGAGAGTTTGCAGGAGATGGTATTACGCCTGTGCCGCTGCTGGTCTATGCAAATGACTAGTAGCTGTGGGCTGCTCAACTATGGCCAGCCGCTGCTAAGCACGTAGACCAGAACCTTGTCTGCCATTCAGTACACTTGCCTGCATCATACTGGGCACACAAGCGCAACAACACCGCGGCATGGAACAGCACCATTGCGCGAGCTTGCAACCCAGGTGGAGACGCTACTCACCTCTGGGCATGCACGAAGAACGCATCCAAGCAAGAGCGTGCGCGCTGAAGATGTCCAGCCTGAAGTATCACAACCAGTGTGCCAATTCAACAGCGTCTCGCCTCCCTACCCAGGGGCACGTGCTGACCTGTGCAATACATAAACTGCTTGCCATGCTCTGGTTCAGACACGCAAGCTGAGCCCCTGTATCACAAAAGGGCTGCACCAACGACAATTACCTTGACTGCAGCTTCAGCTGCTGACACCAGCACTTCCAGTCCTTGCTGGCCTGAACACAAGGGATTGCCCCGCAGCAGCTGTTCTGCTTTGGCATACAGGGCAGCATCCCTGCCAGCACTGCCTGCATCCCGTCGAGCCGGGGCCGCCATCGTGTTGTACTAGTTCTTAGTCATTCACTAGGAGATCGCAATCTAGGCAGACCTGGCACAGCAAGCCAGGGAGTACAGAGTGCTTGCATCCTGCGGCATACTAACATGCTGTGGGACGTAGTACATCATCCTGTGAATCAAACTTTTTTACAGACGATACGACATGTTTTCGGGGCCAATCAGGCAGTTCGGTGATTCAAGTGACGGGTTTGGCCAACTAGGTCTTTCGTAGGGACCTCCCGCCGTTGCGTGTAGCCTGTACACCGATCTTTCCTGGAATAGCTGTGATGAGTCCAAATACAGATGTTTAAAGCAGCAGGCAACACAAAACACTTTGCCTTCACAGCTTTTGACTAGAGTTGACTGTTCTGCGGCCCACCTTCATTGAGAGCGTGGTTCTCGCCACGTCACTGATGGTAGTGATCAGTTGATCAGCGCTGTCTCCTAAAATGCTTTCGCATGATCAACATGCCAGCACTGCTGGTCGATTCTCGCATAGACACCAAAAGGGGTTGTTTCAGAGGACTGTGCTGCGCATGCCACGCTAGCAGGAAGCTTGCAGTTACTCTTCACAGGACTGAGCAGGTATGATTCAACACTGTTGATGTTTGGTAGTCTGAACATAGCTGTGCAGGAGCAATAGAGCTGCCCGCAATAACATCCGGGTAAAAGCTCGACAGTCACCAAGCACAGCAGCTGCAGGAGAGCCAGAGATGCAAAGTAAGGCTGCATCAACAAGGGCAGATGCACAACCCAAAACGTGAGAATTTTACACGCGGACAGCACTCAGTCCGCTTTCCATGGCCACTGCACTACAAGTGCATCTGTCTGCTGCCATATGCAGTTACCTTTCCCCCCTTCCCTCTCTCCTTCCGTCAAACCACTAGGGTGCACACATATACCGTATGTAACCTGCCTCATCGCCATAATGTACAGTCACATGCCATCCTATACGCTACGCTGGCAGCAGCAGCAGCTAGGTGCTGCGTGAACCCTTCAGTTCGCAGCCACCTCCAGCTGCCCTTCCGCGCCTCCCACACCAACAGCACCGTCACCACATGCCACCACTGCTGCTGCATCTCCTCCCTCCGCGCCTGCTCCGCCATCAACCTCCATTGATGCTGGCGCCGCGCCAGCTGCCTCAGCCTCTCCCTGCTGTGCTGCTGTGAGCAGTGCGCTGATGCGCTGCAGCAGCATGGGGTTGTCCAGGCGCAGGGAGCGGCCCTCCAGCACTGCCAGGCTCACACGCGTGTCCAGCAGCTGGCCCTGCAGCGACTCAAGCACCAGCCGCATCTGCAGACACAGCAGCATGGCGTAGCATAGATGCTTGGTTGGTAAGCAAGTGAACCGTCAGTTGTCTATGCTTGGGAGCAAGCTTGCAGCGAGGAGTGGAGTAGTGTGTCACAGCCCCACACTGGCAGCGCCTGGAATCCATGACCGCAGCTTCTCAACAGCTATGAGACCTATGTTGGCAGCATATGGCATGGGGAACTGCTGCCTGGCAGCGTCGCTGAGTCAGTAAGGGGCAAAGAACAGAAGCACATGCATGCGCAGCCTTGCATGCGTGAGCAGCCTTGCATGCAGTGTAGGGGGAGGGTGTCACTGCATGTTTTTTCCTGCTAGAGTGCTGCTGACTTTTCACATGCCTCTCACCTCTTCCAGGCGCCTGATGGGCTCCTGCAACGTGCCAGTCATCAGCGCAGGCATCGCATCATCGTTGCTGCCACCACCACCCGCCACAGCACCACCACCCATACCGCCCACACCACCGCCTGCGCCTGCACCCGCTGCTGTGTGCATGAGGCCAGAGCTGCCTGGTGCTGGCCTGCCTGCCATGCCAGCTGCAGCAGCTGCGCCGCTGCTGTGCAGGTCAGGGAAGGGTCTGACCCCCGTTGGGGCTGTGCTGGGGCCGGGTGAGAGCGTGGCAGCAGCTGCAGCTGCAGCGGGAGCTGCGGCAGAGTAGGGTTTGTGCATGGCATGCTCTGGCACTGGTGCTGCTGCTGGCGTTGCTGCTGGTGCAGCTGCAGCGGCAGAGGCAGTCCTGCTGCTGTCCGTTGGCGTAGGTGTCGACACTGGCTTGCTGCTGCCATTGCCAGCATTGCTCGCTGCTGCAGGCGCAGGTGTTATGATAGCTGCTGCTGGTGTTGCTGCTGCTGCAGCAGCAGGAGGTTTCCTGAACGCCGCCAGCATGGTTTCTGCTGGCGCAGCTGTTGCTGCAGCAGCTGGCGCAGCAGGCTTGGCGTGGCTCGCTCCGCCATCATCCACACTGCCTGCGCTGGGTCGCTTGCGCAGCAGCGACAGAGCTGCCCTGCTGCCACCTGATGCGCCTCCGCCCACCACCCCGCCTGCTGCCACTGGCGCTGCTGCTGCGGGCGCTGCTGCTGCGGGCGCTGCTGCTGCTGGTGCAGCCCTGTTCATCGCCAGCCCACTGCTGCCCACAGGCCTGAAGCTCAGGCCGCTGCCGCCCTGCTGCTGCCGCCGCAGCTGGGCAAACAGCTGGCCAGGTGCTGCGCCGCCCGCCCTGCTGCCACCTGAGGCTGCTGCTGTGGTGCCTGGTGCTGCAGCAAACAGGGGCTTGCTGGGCTGGTTGATAGCACTGAGGGGCTTGGCAGGCACAGCACTGCTAGGCGCTGCTGCAGCTGGTGCAGCAGTTGGTGTAGGCGCTGGTGCAGCAGCAGGTGTGGCAGCCGGTGCAGCCGCTGTTACAGCTGCCGGGGATGCTGCTGTGATGATGGGGCTCCTGAAGGTGCCATCGGCAGCTCCTGGCAGCTTGAAGGCAAAGGTAGAGGGGCTAGGCTGGCTGCTTGACAGTGGCCTGCCAGCTGGCGTGGCTGATGGCGTGGCTGCTGCTGCTGCTACTGCTGCTGCCGCTGCACCCTGCAGCATGCCGTTCACTGGAGATGCCGCAACACCAGCAGCAGCTGGGGCCACTGCTGGTGCTGCTGGCGCAGGTGATGCAGGCAGCGGCATGGTTGCTGCTTCAACAGGCTGCATGGGCTGCTGCTTGGGCTCCGTCACTGTGGCAGCTGCTGGTGGTGCTGTGGTTGGTGCGGCTGCTGCAGCTGATGTAGGTGCTGCCACGGCAGCAGCGTCTGGTGTGTTGGTGGTGGCTAGGCTGTCAGTGCTTGCAGGCACCTGCTGCACAGCAGCAGGTGCGTGCTCCTTCCTGGCAGCAGCAGGTGCAGCAATGGCTGCTGCAGGCACTGCTGCTGCTGGAACTGCCTCCGTAGCTGCTGCCGTGCTGTTGTTGCCTGCTGTCAGGGCTGCACCTGCGCCCGCATCTGCACCTGCTACTGCTGCTGCCTCTGCCGGGCCTGCAGCTGCAGGCAGCGGCTGTGCTGATGCTGGCCTGCTGCTGCTTGGCGCCACTGCGCTGGCAGCAGCCAGGTCAGGCTGCTCAGCAGAGGGCTTCTCAGGGCACTCGCTGGGCTGGCCCTGAGGCACGTCGTCAACTGCCATGGGCTCAGTGGGGGGCAGGGGCACTGCCTGCTGCACCACAGGCTCTGCGGCTGTCGCCATGGTTGTGTCAGTTGATGGCATGTGCGCTTCTGGGCTGGGTGCTGCTGCTGGTGGCGCCAGAGTGGTGTCCTGCATGGGGATGGGGGCTGTCACGGGCTCAGCTGCTGGGGTTGGCTCTGGGGTGGCGTCAGGCAGGGTTGGGGGGGCTGCGGGCTCGCTGGGGGTGTCTGTGGCTGTTGCAGGCAAGCTGCAGGACATCAGCAACAACAGCAGGGAAGTCTGGCTTAGCAGATGTTGTAACGAAACGGCAAAACGACACAGCATAGATGACAAGCCATAGGACATTAGCAGTGTTCCTGCAAGCTCTGGCTGCAGATGCAGCATGATACACAGATGGGCTCTTGCAAGGCACTCTGGTTTACTGCTCAACACATATGTCTTTACCAAAAGCACCCACATGCCATGGAAGATGTTTCTAGAAATAGCACATGACACTGCTTCGAGCATGCCCGCCAAGTCACCCACCTGCCACTGCCTGCCAGCACGTCACCACCTGCTGCCTCTGTTCCTGCTGCTGCATCAACTTGCATCGCTGCTACTGCATCAACAGCAGCTGCCTCTGCTGCTGGACTGGCAGCCGCCTCTGGCACAGCAGCTGCAGCAGGCTCAGAGGCAGCAGCAGGCACAGCAGCGGGGCCAAGCACCTCTTCCGTGCAGGGGCTGGTTGACCTTGCTGGGCTACTTGTGGGCTCAGCTGCCCCTGCCCCTGCATCCGCTGCTGCAGCTGGGTCAGCTCCTGCAGTGCCCTTGCTGCTGCCTTCAAGCCCTGTCACGCCACCGCAGGAGATGGAGCCTGCAGGAGTGGCAGCCAACCACGCATGTTGGGTCAGAAGCTGTAAGGCGATGCTGAGGGCATGGCAGCACACACAGACAGGCGCTCAGGCTGTGGTACGTACAAGAGATCCATAGCTATATTCCTGCAACGATTACAAAATTGCCTCAGCCATGCTGCACAAGACAACCAGCTTGCAGGACACATCAAGCTGCATCCTGGCCAAACAGGCACAGCAGGTGACGAGTCATGCTGTCCTGCAAGCAACATCCACTTGCTGTGAGGAGTATCCAGTCCTGCAAGCAGGTTGGTTCGTCATACGCTACTCCAGCTGCAGCAAGACGTGCTTATGAGCTGCAACTGTCATGCAAGTCACAGTAGCAGCGGTGCTGCTGGGCGATCATCACCTGTGTTGCTGAAGGTGGGCTTGGCTAGCGCCTTCTTTGCTGCTGCTGGCGCATCATCATCCAGGTCATCAGCACCAACGTTGAACTCAGCAAAGAAGTCCTCGTCATCATCGTCCACTGCATCATGCACAAGAAGTCACAAGAAGCCAGAATAAAGTAGTTGTTTGGCACATTATGTGGATATTGCAGGGGTGCGTGCTTGCAGGAACGCCCTGGACATGGAGCTGCGGCTGCCTGTTGTGACACATGTGCTGCAGCTGCTGTTGACATGCTTGCAGGAAGAACTTGCGGAACACAGCAAACAGGATACACGCTGAAGCATGCAGAGCTGCATCCTAACAACGTCGTGTGTGTCCTGCAAGGCCTGACATGCATACAGAGTACGGCTTGATGCTCACCGTTGGCACCAAACCCGCCTGCAGGCTTGCTCTTCCTGCAAGCAACAGTGAAGCCCATATTGAATCAAGAGCAGCAGCATGTAGCTGGAAAAGCAGTACAGTTCGACAGAGGCCGCAGGGGCTCGTGCAAGTTTGAAAGGAAGCGAGGATGCCAACACCCCGCACGAATCGCTTGTGCTGGCCTGGCCAGGCCATGGCCTTGCTACACAACACACTGATTCCATGAATCCAGGCTGTTGCGCTGAGATTATCGCCAGCAAACTCTTGTGCTGCCGAAGCTGACAGGTTGCTCTGCTTTGCTAGAACTTCTTCTTGCTGCTGCACACAGCAGTGCTGCTCTGCGCAGCTGGGAAGCTGGGTCAAGTACTCACCCCTTGCTTGCTGCATCACCTCCAGCTTTGGCCTTGGAGCCAGCAAGGAACGAAGCACCATTATCATCTTCTTCAGCTGCAAGCGAACATGCAGCTTGATGTCATGAGCGGCAAGACAGCCACACAAGCAGTGTGCTACAGCGGTGTAGCCTGGGCCCAGCACAAGCATGAAGAGCAGGCACCTGGAGCGCCAGGCACGTCACTATCACATGAACTGCTCACCACCAAACATGTTGTCGGTTGCGTGTGCTTCCTGATGTTATGGCTGTGCAGAACGCACAGATGGCGAGCTACTGCAGTTCAGCCAGTAGGTTCTTCGCACTCCTGATTGAGCGCTGAATATCGGTATGTGATTTTATACAAGTAATTGTTACTGTTGCTTCCAGCTGGCAGAAGCCTCGCCCTGAAAGACAGGCACAAGAAGCGAAAGCTGCACGCTCAGGCAACTCTTCTAGGCCTGTGGTCCAGCCCAAACTACTTGAACTGTCATGATACACACCTGATTTTGAATTGAAGCTGATCTAAGCCTGGGGCTGTTACCTAGGGTTCTGATGTTGTTGATCGTCGAGCTGAGTGGCATCTGTTCAGGCGAAACATGCTGCACTTGGCATCACATCTGCAACGTAAGTGTTGTGCATATGTATGGCGTGCCAGCACGTTCAGCTGCACGTCCGCAGATCCGTCTGCTTGCTTGCTGCTTCTGGTGCATGACACCTCAGCTGCAGTTGCTACAGCCCTGCCGATCTCTGCCTCACATTGGTGCAGCGGTGCACCGGTTGCAACATAACGGCTGGTTCGGCAGATATTCAGTAGGCTACAGGCAGACGAGCATGGCAGAGGCAGCTGCAGTTGCACCAGCTGCACTGCCTGCAAGGCACCACATGCAGGAGAGGGTGCTGCTGTACCAATACAACCAACTGCTGCAGGTGAGATTGATATATTGTAGACATACAGCTGCGATGTACACACTGTTGACTATCTGCAAGCAACTACAGCATGCGTGAGACAACCAGAGTAGGCCTGACCCATCACTGCTGGCTTGGTGCTGCGTGCAGGGCATGCTGCATAAGCGTTACAAGCGCTTCCTGGCAGACGTACAGCTCACTGGCAGCACTGAAGTGCAGCAAGCAGTGGAACCTGCAGTTGCGGCGGCCGCAGCTGCAGCATGCGTGGCGACAGCAGAGGCCAGCCCTGCTGTCCCGTCACCCAAAGAAAGGAGGCGAGCAGCAGCAGGAGCAGCGGAAGCGGAAGCACAAGTGGCAGCAGCGACACCAGCTATGGCAGCTGCTGCAGGTAGCAGCAGCACCAGTGCTGAGGAGGCAGCGGTGTCTGCGCTGACAGTAGTGCACTGTCCCAACACTGGCAGCATGGCTGGCATGCTTGATGTGCTGCCTACACCAGCAGCATGCAGCGTATCAGACTCGGCCACACGCAAGTACAAGCACACCCTGGTGATGATCTGCGTTCCAACACGGCAACTGCCAGGCCAGCAACCCGAAGCATCGTCAGCAGGCGCGGCAGCAGCAGCAGCAGCAGTGATCGCAACGGCAGGAGTTGGGCAGCCGCGCAGCACGTGGGTTGGCGTGCACAGTGCCCTTGCCAACAAGCTGGCTGCTGCTATGCTCAAGCAGCAGCTGCTGCCGCAGCTGGGGCAGTACAGCAGCGTGCAGCCAGAAGTCAAACTTGGCGGTACAAGCAGTACACGCATTGACTTTGTGTTGACCAGGCCAGATGGAAGAAAGGTGTATGTGGAGGTGAAGAGCGTTACGATGGCCATGACGCAGCAGCAGTGGAGCAGCAGCAGGATCGGCAGCCTAGCTAATGTCAGCGCCAGCAGCAGCAGCAGCAGGAAGAGAGCAGCTGGCGGCGCCAAGAAGCTCCCTAGCAAGCAGCAGCCAGCTGCTGCAGTTGCACAGCAGGCAGCTGCAGCAGGAGCAGCAGCAGGAGCGGCAGCAGGTGGGCTGGTAGCTGTCTTCCCAGATGCCGTGTCCATCAGGGCGCAGCGGCACGTGCAGGACCTTGCCCAGCTCAAAGCAGCAGGCCACGATGCAGTGTGCCTCTTCGTGCTGCAGCGCGACGACTGCACTTGCTTCGCCCCAGCTGCCCACATAGACCCCGCGTATGCGGCAGCAGTCCAGGCTGCACATGCAGCTGGTGTGCAGATGCTGGCTGTGGTGTGTGAGCAGGATGCAGCAGCAGGGGCGATATGGTTCCGGGGCTGTGTGCCTGTGGTGCTGAATTCCATAGCATAATGCTGCGACAGCACCCAAGTGGCCTGGTGGACACTGGCAACGCCGAGGCAGCCGGTTTGGATAGCCGCCTATGGGGCAGCGCATGTGCAGATCTCGTCTGGTTTACATGGGAACCTTATTGTACGGTTCCGTCGCTGTCACATTGGCAATGTCACTCACTAGTGAACAGCCCCCATTCAATAGAATGCCACTAGTCACAATATTGTGGCAAGGCACAACTAGGCTGTGCTTACAATCATTGTAACTGCAGTATGGGTGCTTCATGATCAGCTGTCATCATCATCATCATCATCATCATCATCATCATCATCATCATCATCATCATCATCATCAGCTGTCAAAGGCAGCACACGGCCGCCGTGCACGGTGCTGCACTGCAGGCTTCAGGCAGCGACAGTCGTTGATGGGCCCCAAGTTCACCCTGCAGCAGTGCACCCAAGCAAGGGGCAAGTTCCGTGTCATGCAACTGCATCAGTTCCATCCGATTTACTTGAGGTCCTAAAAGTTCCAATGCCAGGAGTGTGGTCACAATCACCACCAACCATTTATGGTGATCAACTCGAGATGTGCATCACGTACACTGTACCAGCTGCTTCCACCACGTGCAACTATTCGCCAGTGACTAACGCGGCAGCTGTTGACAGCGCAAGCCGTGATGGCAGCACAGGACGCGGCACCAGCATGCAGAACACTTGGAACACACAATACCGACCGCCACCCACGCGCACGCATGGCAATTTGAGCAGTCACGGGGTTCTCAGCAGCTGCTCACGGGCCAAATTCAGGAACAGTGGCAGGACCTAAACATGCTGTACCACTGAGACCTTGTGAGTCCTGGACGCAAAGCTCCAACTGTCAGGCATCACACACTCCAGGCCTTGCACTGGCGCCTGCCAGTTAAAGCCTAGCGTGTGGCTGCACAGCAAACCACCGCCCCATGCGGAAATCGTTGCTGCTGCCAGCCGCCACAGCATCTATGCTGCTGCCCTCAGCATAAGAAGGCCGCTCGGCTGTTTCCTTGCCGCTGTTGAACTGCAGCTGCACCCTGCCCGTCACTATGCTCACTAAGTCCTGTGCAAAAGCTGGCATGGCATCGCCACCACTGCGGCTGGCTGCCGCCCTGCTGACCTCTGCCACACCACCTGCCGCTGCTGCAGCAGCTGCTGCTGCCGGTGCTGCAATCATCCGCTCCGCTGCTGCCTCTGCTGCTGCTACACCACCCGCCCCAGTTGTACTTGTACTAACAAGCGAAGGGTTCCAGTCGAGCACAAAGTCGTTGTGCAGGTATCTGTCGTAGATCAAGTGCTTTGCAGGCACCCCACAGGCCTGCAGTGCAAGCGTCATGTCGGCTGCCTCGTGCCAGGGCACCATGAGGTCACCACAGCTGCTCATAATCACAAACGGCGGCAGCTGCGCAGCATCTGCTACACTGAACCCGCGTAGTAAACTGGCTGCATCACCAAAGGACGTGCTTCCTGCTTCATGGCTGCTGCTGCTGCTGCTGGGTGTGTTAAACTCTGGTGCCAAAGAAGCACCAGGGTTTGCAAGGGTGCTGCTGTTGCTGCTGGCTGCATGTGGCTGCTGCATGCCAATGCGTATTGGTATCACCTCCCCATGCAGTAGCTGCTGCTGCTGCTGCAGCTGCCTGGCATCACGGCCAGGGCTCACTGCAAAACCACAGCTGCCAGGCCCACTAAAGCGCTGCAGCGACCTGCTGCCCAGCTGTGCAGGGGTGAAGTGGTAGCCGGCTGCTGCTGCCGCTGCTGCACCTGCTGGAAGCTGCGGCCATTGCACGGGCCGCAGCAGCTGCTGCTGGTTGCTAGCCGTCCCTGGCTGTACGGCTGTAGCAGCCGAACCACCTGCGTGCTGCCTTGTAGCTGCTGCTGCTGCATGTTTCAGCAGCACTGCAGGCGACACAGCATCAAACATGGCAGCTCCGCCACACGCGCGTGCCATTGTGGAGATGCCGGCCACGCCGCGCATGGACTCAAACTCAAAGTGCAGGCCCACGTCGTACACTGATGACATGCCCACAAACAGCAGCGGCTGCGGCAGCGCCAGTGGATCAGGAATGTACCACAGAGGCCGGCGCCGCTGCTGCTGCTGCTGCGGATGGTGCTGCAGCAGTGGCTGCTGAGGATGCTGCCCTTGCTGCTGTTGCAGGACAAGCGGCTGCTGCTGCTGCTGCTGTTGCTGGGGGTGCTGAGAGCTTGGCCGTTGTTGCTGCTGGTGAGCCGTTAGCCGCTGTTGCTGCAGGGGGCTGCTACGTTCCAGCCCCTGCGCACGCCTGCATTGCTGCTGCACCTGCCGCCTGCTAACATCCTCTGGCTGTGCAGCTGCTGCTGCTGCTGCTTGAAGCGCCTGCTGCCTCTGCTGTGCCAGCATCATCAGTGCCAGCGCCGCCAAGTGTCCACCAGCCGAATGCCCCACCACACTGATGCGGCCAGCATCACCGCCGTACTGCGCTATCTCCTGGCACGTCCACACCAGCGCTGCCAGCACCTCCCCCGCCATCTCAGACGCAAGCGCCTCAGGGTACAGGGTGTAGGAGATGACAGCAACAACTGCGCCTGCCTGGGCCAGGCGCACTGCCATGGGCCCAAAGTGCCAGCGGTCACCTGGTGGGCAGGGAGGGAGGTGCAGTGCTAGTAAGCAGGGGAGATGACAGCGCTTTGCGGAAGCACTGAGCAATTGCGTATTTTACATGCGGCTGCAGCATGCACAGGGTGGCACGTTTGTTGTTTCGTCTGCAGTGGGTATGCATGCGCACTTGTTGTGGCACGGCAGCAGCACGCAAATCAGCTGCGGTACACTAGCTGCTAACCAGTGCCTGCGTTGCCCTGTGGCTCCCTGCCTCACCTGTAGCCCAGATGCCGCCATGGCAGAAGAACACCACAGGCGCCAGCTCACGCTGCTGCTGCTGCTGCTGCTGATGCTGTGGCAGCCATTGTTGCTGCTGCTGCTGCTGCTGCTGGCGGTCCAGCAGTTGCTCATCCTGCAGCTGCTCATACACATGTGAAGGCACGTAAATGTCTATGAGGTGGCGGGGCTTGGGCCCATACAGCACTGCAGGGAACAGCACCACCCCGTATGGCGAGGCGTCTGCTGCTGCTGACCCTGCAACAGGCACAGAGCTGCAGCGAGAGAAGCCGCAGGCACAAGGCAGGGCAGAGCAGCACGAGCTGGTGACAACACTGCTGACACACCAGGCAGCATAAAAGCACGCGACTTACGTACAGCAGTGGCGCGCACACATGCTAGCTAAACATGCTGCTGTGGCCTTTCGTTGCACAGTGCCACAGCTGCCCAAAGCATCAGAGGTGTTCACCCTGCGCTCCTGGACTGTGCACCCCTGTGCTTCCATCCCTCCACCTCCCAACCGCTGCACTGCGGCGGCCCCTCACGTTTTGACCCTGAGGCTGCGCAGGCCGTAGGGGGTGAGGCCAGCCGCCGTGCCCAGCTCTGCTGCAAACACGCCAGCCAGCTGGCGCAGCTTGCGCAGCCGCTCCAACGCACCCGGCTCTTGCAGGACTTCCGCCTGCATGGGATAGACATGGTGCGTGCCCTAAGCATGCCAGGCATTGCTTGGAGGACAAGGCGATAGAAGCATGGGGCTTGTGCTGCTTGCATGATGCAGGATGCAGCAGCCTTGAAGGGCCGAGAACAGCAGAGCAGCAGCAACAGCAGCAGCAGCAACACAACTACAGTGTTGATACTGCTGCATTGCAACACATGTGTTTACAAAGGCTATATGATGCAGCTTGTGACAAGGCAGAGCATGCGGCCCTACATGAGCTCCTTTGAAGGCTTGCACCAGCAACGACGCCATGCTGCTGGCTGATGTAGGTGAATGGGGTTGGCACTGGCAGTTGAATGGTCACCTGCCGCTCACCACCCCCTAGGACCTAGCACACACTGCATTGGCTAAACTACACTGCCTAGGGTTGTAGGAGCGTACCAAGGGGCGACAGCGCACCAGGTGCATGTCACAATCCAGAGCCTAAACCAGGACCTGCTGACCTGGCAACAAGCGGTTGACGCTTGAGGTTCTGGTGTGTACCTTGGCACTTCGCTTGGGCATCGAGTTTACGTACTAACAAACAAAAGCGTTGTGTTGTGCACCTCAGTTGCTTCCTGGAATCCTTTGCACCTGGATCTTACTACTGTCGCCATTTTGTGCAACTCTCACATCCGTAACTTGTATTATAGACGCCATAGTAACAAAAAACTGCGATTGAAGGCCTGGAAACCAATCATTCGGGGAGCAGGACCGTCGAGCCGAGCCCACTCAGCACTCTCTTGGCACTGACACTGCAATATAGCTTAAAGTAGGCTACAGGTTCCGTTGAGGCCCCTGCTGCAGCAATGGAGTGCATTGCAGCGATCGACCAAGGCACTCAGAGCACCAGGGTGTTCATCTTTGACAAGAATGCCCACCCCATTGCCTCTCACCAGGAGCAGTTCAAGCAGATATATCCAAAAGCAGGGTGAGTTTGACATGTAGCTTAGCACACCAATCAGGTGCACACAGGCATTGTTTGAGTGGCAGTTGTTCAGTTGCACAGTTGCCTGGGACACAGCACCCAGCTGCGTCCAGCACCACCACCTGTAGACACCTTGCAAGCATCCAGCTCCCTTCGGTCCTGGACTTATTCACCACCACATGAAACTCTCGCCCTTGCCGCACAAACTTTCCCACAAGCTCAGCTGTCCGTGCCATGTCACTCTTGGCTGCAGTTGGTGCGAGCATGACCCCATGATCATATGGGGCAGCGTGCAGCACTGCATCGCGGCAGCACTGGCGTCTGCAGAGGCGGCAGCGGGCTGCTCCATCAAGGTGGTGGGGCTGGGCATCACCAACCAGCGCGAGACGACAGTGCTGTGGAGCCGCAGCACAGGCCAGCCGCTGCACAACGCCATCGTGTGGCTGGACAACAGGACCAGGTGCGGCAGCTGCTGCGCCCTGCTGTTAGTGTCAACTGCCATATGCTGCGTCTATCACTATTGTCTGTGTTGCAGCGTGCTGTGAGCAGGCAGCAATGACGGTTGATGCACTCTGCCTGCAAAGCTACACCAGCCAAAACCACGCCACTAGATGGGCTTTAAGCGCTGCCTCAAACCACCCTTTTCACATGTATTGTGGTGTTGCTGGTCCTGCTGCTGCAGTGATATCTGCCGCGCCTGGGAGGCGTCCCTGCCTGGTGGCAAGGATCACTTCAGGGCAGTGACTGGGCTGCCTGTGTCCACCTACTTCAGCGCCTACAAGTTCCAGTGGATGCGCCAGCACGTGCCAGAGGTGCGCCAGCAGCAGAAGTTGAGCAGGCAGGAGCTGTAGCAGACAGGAGCTGCAGCCGAGCAGCAACAGCGGCTTTGACAGCGTGTATGACTCCTGCAGTGCATTGCTGTGGTGGTTTGTGCGCAATTGGCAGCAGCAGGCAGCAGCAGATGAGCGCGATGGCGCCATAACTAGACAGCGACATTGCTTGCAGCAGTGTGCACAGCTGCTACAGCGCACAGGTGTGCCGGCACATGCCAGAGGGTGCAGCAGCAAGTCGGGCCTGGGCAGCAGCAGGAGCATGTGCTGCTGCATGCACAGTATGCTTGCAGTGATGAGAGTGCATGGCGCGACTGCTGTGTAAGCAATGGTGGTAATGGACACATGCTGGACAAATGGTGCTGCTGCTGCTGCTGTTGCTGTGCAGGTTGCTGCCGCGGTGGCGAGCGGTGACGCCATGTTTGGCACTGTCGACAGCTGGCTCATCTACTGCCTCACTGGGGGCGCGCAGGGGGGCGTGCACGTCACAGACGGTGAGCAGCAGCAACTACAGCTGAAGCACAGTCAAGCAAGCACAAGCCTGCAGCAGCAATCATCTATACTGTGCAGGGTTGTTGATGGGTGCAGCGCGCTGCGTAGCAGCAGCAGCAGCAGCAGCAGCCAGCAAAACCCCCTCTCCTGCAAGCACCCCTGTACTGGGTTGAGAGCTATTCGGAAGTTACATATGCATTTATCACACGCCGCTGCCTGTTCCTACCCCCCTGTGCTGCAGTCACGAATGCGTCGCGCACCAACCTGATGGAGCTGTCCAGCCTGTCATGGCACGCCCCCACGCTGCAGCTGTTTGGTGCACCCACAGCCATGCTGCCGCGCATCGCCAGCAACGCAGAGGTGTACGGCCACGTGGCAGCAGGTCCGCTGGCAGGCGTGCCCCTCTCAGGTGAGCAGCGGTGCGCTGCAGGCCAGCAGGGGGGCCATGCCGCTGTTGCCACGCAGCATGCTGTCCAGGGCAGGCAGGCTTGCTGGCTGCCAGGTGGCGGTGCATGTCCAGGGCAGGCAGGCTGGCTGGCTGGCTGCCAGGTGGCGGTGCATGTCCAGCGCAGGCAGGCTGGCTGGCTGGCTGCCAGGTGGCGGTGCATGTCCAGCGCAGGCAGGCTGGCTGGCTGCCAGGTGGCGGTGCATGTCCAGGGCAGGCAGGCTGGCTGGCTGGCTGCCAGGTGGCGGTGCATGTCCAGCGCAGGCAGGCTGGCTGGCTGGCTGCCAGGTGGCGGTGCATGTCCAGCGCAGGCAGGCTGGCTGGCTGCCAGGTGGCGGTGCATGTCCAGCGCTGCAACTAACAAGCACACCACAAGGCGCAAGTACAGAGCCAGGCGATGATGTGGCCACCATTGCAGCAGCGGGCCCTCAGTGCACTCTCACCAATGAGGGGGATTTCCGATGTGGGAGCGTTGTGGCTGCCAGCTTGCCTCTTGCAGCTTTTGCACTGCTGACGCTGTGCAGATGCAGTATGGTGCATGCCTGCAGCTGGCAACCAGAGGGCCTGTGCAATTACCTTCACCCTGTTGCCCCGCACATTTAGGCCAGCCTGCACCTCGCATCCTACGCACAGCCGACAGCAACTGACACATCAAATGGCTGCTGCTGTCCTGCAGGCTGCCTGGGTGACCAGATGGCCGCGCTGCTGGGCCAGCGTGCAGCACCAGGCGAGGCCAAGAACACGTACGGCACTGGATGCTTCATGCTGCTCAACACAGGTGCGCTTTTGCGGCAGCGCCTCAGCAGCAACAGTGAGACGTATAGGGGGGGTGCCTGCCCAAGTCATGTATGATGCAGACAATCGGTGCCTGCATCACTCAGCAGGGCTGCAATCTGTCGTATCTGTGCTGCTTCCTGCAAGCACTCGCTGAACATCCCCCATCCCACACATAACTGAGCACGACTCACCCCACCCCTGCTTGACTCCAACCCCCTCTTGTTGCATCACCACCACTCACATCACACCTTCCGCATGTACAGGCGCCACGCTCACGCCCAGCAACCACGGGCTGCTGACCACGCTGGCGCACCAGCTGGGCCCCTCTGCACCGCCCAGCTTCGCGCTGGAGGGCAGCGTGGCGGTGGCAGGCCTGGGCATCAGCTGGCTGCGCGACAACCTGCGCATCATCGACAGCGCAGACGACAGCGAGCCCATCGCGGAATCGGTGAGGGCTGAATGCTTGTTATATTTGTGGCAGTCTTGCAAGCGGTTTGCCAGCTGGGCGTCAGCGTGCTGTGTGGTGCTGGCCGTGCGTACATCAGCATCTACCAGCTGCTCTGGGAGATGGCATGTATGTAGAGCTGCGGACAAGTTACAGCATCATACCACGTGACCACACGTGATGTGTGCCTGTGTCGTTTGTGTGGCGTGGCGTGCAGGTGCCTGACACGGGCGGCGTGTACTTTGTGCCAGCCTTTGGTGGGCTGCTGGCGCCACACTGGCAGGAGGACGCGCGCGGCGTGCTGCTGGGCATGACAGGTGCGCGGCTGCGCATGGCCAGCACGGGAAGCAGTAGCAGCAGCATGGCGCGCAGCTGTTGTGTGCACGTAATCCAGGTTCAATCTCATGTACACTTGCCCGCTGCAAGTGCATCTGACACTGACTGATAACTACTGTTTGCATTGTTGTTACTGGTTGCGTCCTGCAGCGTTCACCACGCGTGGCCACGTGGTGCGTGCGCTGCTGGAGGCCATCTGCTTCCAGAGCCGTGATGTGCTTGAGGCCATGATGCTGGACACAGCCATGCACAGGGCCAGCAGCATGGCGCGAGGCCTCAGCGGCGCACTCGACGACGAGCAGCAGCAGCAGGAGTGCGGCACGGGGCTCAGCAATGGCAGCAGCAGCAGTCCCAGGCTTGCTGTGGTTGCAGCAGCAGCAGCTGCTGACCTGGCACCGCAAGGGGAGGAGCAGCCTGCTGCTGCTGCAGTTGCGAACGGCAACAGCAGAAGTCCGCAGAAGCAGCAGCAGCAGGGCTCAGGGTTCAGTGCGACGCTGAACGTGCTGCGAGTGGATGGCGGTGCCTCCCACAATGATCTGCTGATGCAGCTGCAGGTAGGAGCGCTGACGGCCGGGGTTGTCTATCTCGTGATAACGCTGCCTACATCATCCATGCATGGCGCCACCAAGTGAATCATGTTGCAGGGGCGTTGTCGTCCACTGCATGCCGACTTATCGTGTTGCGTGCTGTTGCCCGTCAGGCCCTTCCATGTGCCCCCCTCTCAACTGCTACTGCTCGCTGTTGTCTGCCACTGCCCCTCCCTGCTGCGCATCTCTCCTCCGCTGCTCCTCTCAGTCTGACATCCTGCAGGTGCCTGTGCAGCGGCCGCTGTTCCAGGAGACCACTGCGCTGGGTGCTGCGCTGGCAGCAGGCCTCACGGTGGGCCTGTGGGACGAGGCCTTTGTGCGTACGCCGCCGCCAGCCGACAAGGCGTTCGCCACGTTCAACCCCGTGGCCAGCAGGGCCGAGGCGGACAAGCGGTATGGCCACTGGAAGAAGGCCGTCAGCAGGTGCATGGACCTGGCTGACCTGGCACTATAGCGCGCATGTGGCTGGCAGTGCATGATATGGTGTGGGCTAATGTTAAACTGCTGTGTGAGCTGCAACGGTATCTTGGCTGCATGGACCTGGCTGACCTGGCGCTGTAGTGCGCATGTGGGTGGCAATGCATGCAGTTGATTGTTGTACTGCTGTGTGGCTGCAGCAGTATGCTTGGCTGATTGCCGTCAGCAGGTGCATGGATTTAGCTGACCTGGCGCTGTAGCAGTGTAGTTTTGTGATGGGTGGACTGCATGGCGTCAAATCACCTGCAATGCAGGATACGACCTGGATACCTTGGAGAGTGGCAGCTGCACTGCAGCTGCACCTGGATCAGCTGACGTTGGGAGAAGAGCTTGCTTTTGACCATCAAGTTGTGTTTGACTATGCCTGATATGACCTTATATGACCAGCTGGATATGACCATCTTGTTCGGGAAGTTTGACTGCCTCTTAAGTGGGCAGGGTGCAGCTGTGGCTTGTTACTGTAAGCTGTTGTTGGTTGACCGAGCGCCTGTGTGCAGCTGCATCATTGTGTGCCACCTGTTTTTGTTGGCGAGACTTGTATCAGACCACCGCCAATCAGCTGTCTAGTTGGTTGTAGAGCCACATGTGCCGTGGCACACTGGCCAGTGCCAGCAGTACGCTTGCTGGGGCCCCGGAGGAGGCTGTGCCTGCAGCCTTCCGCACACCTGGGATGGTCGAATAGACGGAGCTGGAAGCTCTGGAGTGCCAGCTCCCATGACGCAGTACTACTAGAGTATGCCAGAGACTCTCCGAGAGTATTTTGATAGTGGTGGCCATGCAGGGGTTCAGATATATGAACAGGGCGGGCAGTGCCGCCATTTGCTGTGTAGCGCATGCACGTGGTGCGACTGCTTTGTGTCAGTAGTTCGGTTGTGTACTGCTTCACCGCACAGCAATGCCGCCGGCATGGCAGCCAGTGCGCTTGTTGTATGGCTCTGTTTTTGGGACTGCAGGGTTGCTGGTGTTGTTCCAGGTGCCACGGTGGATGTGGTCAGGAACTTGGGGCAGATGTTGCACACAGTCTGCTGTGTTGAGGTGTAGGTTGTGCTGTACATCACTGGCACGGTGCTGCGTGCACATGCATGCACTGCATGCTGCTTTCGTGTACCGATATTCCCCTACATGTGCAGCGCTGGATCTTGTTGGGCGTGTTGTGGGCTTTACTTTGCAGTGTCGGTGCCCTGTAAGCATCCTCTTCTACGAAGCCTTTGGGGAACCTGTGACAGCAGCAACAGGGGTGACCTGATGATTGGAGAATCCGCCGTAATAGTTACTGCAGCTACTTCGAAATTCCTCCGGAGCACTGCTACATCTTGCTGAATGAACTGGCAAGGGCTGATCTGCTGTGTTGATTCTTCCTAGGTGCATTTGATGGGCTAAATTTCAGGCATAACAGTTACTAACAGGCTGCGTGCCATATTCATGCGCAGTTGCCATACAACTGTAGGTGACCATGAGTTGGCATGCGCAGCGCTCACCACTTTACTACTGGCCGTCAGCTAAGCACAGCTGTGCCTGCGGGCAGCGCCTGAATATGAGTATGGCGGCCAGCTGCTTTGCAGCCGCTATCAAACAATACCAAATCAACACCAAACAAGTCGGTAGCAGGGGACGAGCAGCATGTCAACAGTAGCAACTGCCAGTTGCTAGTAGCCGCGCTTTCGCACTCAACAGACACAAGGCAAAAACGTTGGGCACCTATGCTTTGCCAATGACAGCAGCAAAACTTGACAACCAACACCGCAGCTTCACCACACGTGACATTGATGCCCTGCAGCACTATTGGCCAACATACACAGGATCGAGTCTGCTGCCATTGTCAGGCTGCTGGCAGCAGACACATATGAGAGACATACATGGCACATGCTGGCCGTGGTGCTCTCCCTGACATGCATGCAACATGCACCGCCGCGGGCCCAGCGGGCGTGCATTTGATGCCGCATGAATTGCAGCCCGGGTCTGCTTACAAACAAGCAACTGCACCGCAACATAAACCCCAACGTGTGCTGACATGCATGCACTGCAAACTGTTCGAGAGGTGAATGACAGCGAACAGCCATGCTCATGGCACGTGCATGCATGGCATAAGCCAAGAAACAGAAAGTGCAAGCAACGACACCCTTTGGATGTGATTTCTGCGTTGGCAGAGTACAGCCATACTGCGCAGCCACAGTGCATCGACCGTCCCAGCAGGAACACAGCACATCACCTGCTGCCCCCAGTGACCTGCAGGTCAGCTGTTCATCAGCCACAGCTATCCATCATGAATCCCAACCAGTACTCATGCTGTCAGGCCCGTCAACATTGAAGCAGGCCGTCACAAGACACCACCACAGCAGCCTAGTACTAGTCTTTGCTGGTATGCTACAACCACTGCCAGCAGCAGCGATGCAAACACACCAGCATGTAGAAAACATCAATCTTGCGCCTCTGCACGACATGCAGTGCTCGTGACACACATACCGAAAAAATCAGTTGCCTTTGACATGATCAATTGGCCCAACGGCAGTGCACATGCCATGATGGCGTCCCGTCCATGGTACAAATGCACCCAACATGCGCGCCCCAAACCCTGCAAAGAACAGGGTATTCATGAAGGTGATGTATGTACATGCCCACATGCATCAGCAGTGAAATGGGTATGTTGCCACGCTGCTCAGTAACGCATGCAATGCTGTGCTTGATGCAGATGGATCAACATGATAACAGAAGACACTCGCCATGGACGCTGGCGCATTGATGAGAAGTTTGGTCCGTGCCATGGTGTGGAAGGTGCACTGCTTGATACTCCTGAGCAAAACTGCCGAAATGCATGTGTGCGTCTCATGTGCACTTCAACCATCAATTCCATACTCAGCTGGTGGAGCACGCAGCTGCAGTCTCTTGCCAAACAAAGTTCTGCCAGACATGCAGTGCAACTTCAACCAGTGCGATCTTGTTCAGCAACCTGTCCTATCGTCTCCCAGTGAAATGACTATGCAGTAGTGATCATGCACCTGGCAGAGGGAAGCAAACACCCAACCCCTCGCCCAGTATCTGTGCTATTCAATGTGCTGTGCGATCCCAAACTTGCAGAAAGCTAGAACTTTCCCAAGATCAACGTACCAGGCATAGCAGGTTCTGATAGACTGGATATACATTGGTACCATCTCAGATCACTCAACCGATTGTGGGCCGGACCTTTGCTCAAGCCAAGCATGCCAAATGAATGCATCAGCATCTGTGCGCAGGCACAAACAGTGCATCCTGTACACACACATGTGCACACAGCGTACTGTGAAAGTCAGCCAATCATGTGACACCAACAGGCATCATGCCAGCACAGCAGTGGCACCAAATTCAGACATACGGGCAAATGCGCCTGCTGCACTATCACCAGCCCTGCTGTCGAACTTTACTGTCTCATAATATCACAAACGACACCTGTGCAGAGTTGAAACCGTGCTTGGCAGTCCAGGCCAAGGCCTGCCCATGCACAGGTAAGCTGACCAGCTTTGCCAGCAGCTGGGCACTGACCACCTAGCTCTTGTTGGGCACCCTGCGCAGGACACATCACAATAGCGCCTATTGATGTTAACATGTTCCCCTTTGCCACTGGCAGCTGTGGATGCACTGTCAAGTAAGTGCACAACATAGCAGCAGTGCAATCTGCCTGCTCCTGACAGGTTAACCAGCCGCAATCGCAGTCAAGTCCAGTCAAACATGCATGTTGTGCATGCATGTACTGGCAATAGCTCGTTATTCTTTGCCAAGCAGCTTACCAGTGATTCTGTGTGTACATTCCAAAAGGGCCTGGGGATTTCTGCAATTACACCATGAGCACCAGCACAATCAAGGGTCAAGACAGTGGTGTGGCAGCCCGCCAAAATGGCGGGACTCCGACAAGGCAGTACATGCAGCACTGGTGCACTGCTGGCATTCACAGTAAGGCAGCACGGCAGACATCCAGCAACATATGTGAAGGCAAACAGGAGCAGGTGCGCAGGACATGCAGGTGCAGTTCAGGCCTCAGCCTGATACACGGCTCCTAACCATCAGCCAGCAACTCACGCAGTCCTTCCTGACCCACAGGTAGCCCTGGCCGCAGAAGCCGGTGCCCTAGCTGTGAATAACGCAGCAGCAGCAGCGGCGGCGGCGGCGGGCAGCGACAGCAATAGCAACAACAGCGGCAGCAGTACTCGGTGCTCCAAGTTGACATTGTCGGTTCGTGGGCAAGGCCGCAATAGGCGAATAAAGCGTATGCATCAGGTCTTGCTGTGACGCTGATGCTGGTGCTCGTACCGCGACATCAGCTTCTCCTGCCGACAACAGCGCACAAGGATGCAGCCCCTCCCACCCACCGCACCTGTCCTTGATGATCCAGTAGTCCCAGGTCTCCCTGTTTGTCATCTTCACATTGTCCACCCAGCCCACCACAGCCACACCATGGATGAGCCCCGTATTTGACACGCCACAGTTGCCCAGCCAGCCGGCAGCCAGGCAGGCAGCACCCAAAGCGGCAGGCAGCACCCAAAGCGCGGCTGGTTCTCACCTGTTGGGGCCTTCATCACGGCCCTGGCAAGGTTCTCAGAGCCAGGCGGCACATACACGAACAACTTGGCACCTGCAGTGCAATGCAAGACGCGCCACGTTTAAGTGCTGACGGCGCACAACCAATGGGTGAAATGTGTTCTTGCCAGAAGGACGTCGAAGCAGCAAGCCCAGCATCGCCTCAGCCAGCTGTCCTGTCCGCATGCGGTTGTCAGCCAGCTGTCCTGTCCTGTCCGCATGCGGTTGTACCCGCCCCTGCAACCTAATTTACTCCTGCTGCTCATCATATTATGCTTAGGTTGCGCTTAATCTCAGTCTTCCTCATGGCGGCATGGTTTCTTCCGGCCTGCAACTGCTCAACCTTTAGCTCAGCGCACAAATGTGAATTTAAACATGTGCACAATCGGCAAGCGCCCCTGCTGTCCAGTTGCCTCTTAGCCAACACAGCAGTGCACATGCGCAAGTTCGTTGTCACGTCTCTCACCTGCGGCCTCTGCTTATGGCAAAGGGCCATCACTGCTGTCATCCAGGCCAGGCTCAGGACTCGTGCTGCCTCCTGCATACGCATCACCTCCAGCACTGCTGCTGCTGTTTGCATTGGCCCCAGTTGCGTTTGGGCACAGTGTGTCTGCCCTCACCCCACGCTGCCACAGCAGTGCTGCTGAACCTGCATGCGTCAAGCTGCCCAGCCCCCAATGGAACACGTAGTACTCGACAGGGTTGGCTGTCAGCAGCGCCGCTGTCTCAGGCATGGCCATGCCAAGACGCCCTGGCACATGGATCAAAGGATTGCAGGAGTGTTTTAAATGCTTTGGTGAACAGATTATGAGTAGCAGAGTCCGGTTGCAAAACTGAGAACCAGGCGCGAGCTGCAGTTCAACCTAGTGTACACTAGGCTGTGTGCAGAAGGATCACAGTGCGCGCTGCCACAGGGGTGCTCGTCTGCTGGCTACGTGCGGCGCTGTCTGCGTGCATACTGGCACAGGCGCTGCCACACCTGTGTAGTGGTTGAAGCCGACCTCAAAGGCTGTGGGCAGGTACTTGGAGCCCAGCACATACTTGAAGCCGTCATTGAGGTTGGACACCCACGCGCCTGCAGCAGCACGGGAGGCCAAGAGGCAGGCAGGCAGTGAGAAGCTGTTGTTGCTGCTGCTGCTGCTACTGCTGCTGGTGCTGCTGCAGAGCGACTTTGCTTGCTGCTGCTTCAAGTGCTACCTACTTCTGTCTGGTGCTGCTGCTTTGTACAAGCGCGTTGCAAGGATTTTCGCTGCATGCTGCATGGCTCAGGCTGAGCGGCTGTTTGCCCTGCAGTGGCCCACCTGTTGTTTTGTTGACGGCCGTCCAGAGCTGTGTGCCCAGATTGATGCGCCACACGCAGCCCTCCGGTGGGGCAGGCATTGACTCAAAGAGCTTGAAGTTGGGGGGCAGCAGCGTCTCATTGCTGCCTGCAGGAGCAACGGGACAACAACAGCACAGCAATAGCTACCCTGTGACCACAACACATCGGCCTGAAACCAGCTCTGTGTGCTGTGATGTCAGCAAAGAATGCAGGCTGTGTGAAGGCTTTCACTAAAGACAGTGGTGGTAGAAGCAGAACATCGTGCAGAGCCGCACCTGCATTGACGATGCGTGCATGCACCTCCAGTGCCGCTGCCAGCACGTGGCCGCTGCTGCTGTACAGGTCATCGTCCTGCTGCCATGCCATTTCCGCCGCCTGGAGCAGGCTGCCAAGACCTGCATGCATACAGAGGTGCATTGACTGTGTCAGCAGTTGCCACGCGACTGGCACTGCAATGCTTTGGCGATCAAGCAGCTGCATGCCAGGCAACCATTGCAACGCAGTATTCATCCAGTGCTGCAGCTTTGTACTGCATCTAGCCGCATAAACCATTGTGCAAGCCATCACAGCAGTGGATCATCAGCAGAGCTTGCACACCCACCAAACAATGTGTGGTAGATGTCCCTCAGTGTCTCCGTGCTCTCCCCAATCAGCCTGTTGGCAGCCCATCTGCCCCGCCCCCACTTGAAGTAGCCAGCCACTGTTGTGTGGAACAGCTGCACCGCCTTGTTATAACGCGCCCTGTCATCTGTGAGAATGCCGAACGCCATCCAGCACTCGGCAATGCTGGCATGCCTGCAAGCATGGCCCATGAGTGTGAGCATATTCCGTGCTTTCGAGGCCATTCACTTGCTGCAGCGCTGTGCCTGGACATGACGAGGGTATGCCATGCCGTTGAGTTGCAGGCAAGATGGATCAGAGCAGCAGCATGCAACCATCCAAGCAACAGGTTGCCTGCGCACGCACCAATTTGCATAGACATTGCCGTCATGGCCCCACTCTGGTGGTGGTGTCTTGAACGCCACCCATGCATCAGTTGGGGCCAGCAGCGTGCTGCCCACCCAGCTGGCAAACTGCATGAGCGCTTCCTGGCTGCTAAACTTGGGCCAGTCTGGGTGGCTGCGCAGCAGCTCCATGGCCCTGCTCATGGAGGCGCAGCCCTGCGGTGCACACCAAGCGGCAAGCACAGAAAGCATTTGACAGCAGCATTGCCGTGAGTCGTACGCACGCTGCTACGTCTGTGGCAGTGCATGCTTTCTGTTACCAGGCATCAGTGCCTATGGCTGTTGCAATCTCGTCAGTCGCTTGTACACAGCGTACAGCAGCACACCGTTTGCAACCTGCTGAGTCATGCTGCATGCTCACCTTGCATGCCCTGTGTTGCGCCTAACAGTCATTCAAAACCTGCTTGTCTGCATGCAGCACACTATGTTGCCTAATCACTCACCCACGCTGCCTCCAGAGGTCCATTGCCATCCATTGCAGGCCCAAACACCTTGTTCACTGCCGCCCAGCCGCTCATGATGCGCAGCGCTGTGCGAGCATGCCTCACGTCCCCAGTGGCCCAGAAAGCCAGCGCCTGCTTGTAGCTCATCTGGCCGTCAAGCTCCACAAAGCTGACGTGGCCGCAGATGTGGCGCGAGGCACCTGCTGGGTAGTTGGCCGCACACTGGCCCTGGCTGGGGTCGTTGAGCCCGCCATACCTGCGGGTCATGTTGCGGCAGAAGTGATGGATGCGGCGCAGACAGTCTTGTACATCACCTGTTGAGGTGCGATTGATGTGCTTGTAGTCCGTACACAGCTGCTGTTGGCGCACCTGCAGGGGTGGGTCTGCTGCAGCCTCACCTGATGAGCGCTACTGGCATAGGGTACGGTCCCGTGTAGTTGTCTGGTGAGCAGTCGGTTGGGGGGGACCAGCCGCTGACAGGGTCCAGGACCTTTGGTGGCACCCGCAGCCCAGTGAGCAGGCTGTGCAGTGCTGAGGCCTGCGGCTCAGAGCCCTTGCGCAGCTGCTGCAGCATGAAAGCCAGCTCTGCAGGGCCTGCGCATGTGGCAGGATGCCTGAAGCCACTGACAGCGTGGACGCTGCTCCAAGCTGTGGCGTCAAACCCTATGCTGCTGCCATTGCTGGTGGTGTTGCTGCCAGGCCCTGGTAACGAGACCTGGGCAGTGCCAACGGCTAGTGTACCCGGCTGTGTTGCTGCTTCTGCTGCTGCCTGCAGTAGCGCTGCTGTCTTGATCCTTCGAATCATAGTTTTGGTCAGTACTGGCACTACCTGGTAGATGTTGTTCAATCCTTCAGGAGTCTGGTTGCTGCTGCTGAACGCCGGCACATATGCCATAGTGAAGTTAGTGCAGCTGCCAGCTTTGAACCTCACGCTGGGTTTGGTGGACAAATCACTGCGGACAACACGGGGCAGAGGAGGCTGCACGAGCAAAGTGCTATTGCTGGCCTCATTGCTGCTGCTGCCAGCCCTGCTGCTGTTGCTTGTGATGTTTGTGTCTGGTGCTGCAACTCCGTCGTCAACAGCAGTGCGTAGGTGCACAGACTGATGGTCATACATCGCGCAGCATGCCTGCTGCTCTGGCGCCAAGAAAGGGATGGTACCACACATCACCATCTGCTGTTCGCTGCTGCAGGATGTCACGTGCAGAGATGGGTGCAGCTGCAACGCCATGCTTATTGGCTGTATGATCAGCACTGCTGCTAAGACTGCCAGCATCGGTCTGAAGTGCATGTCTGCAGGTCAGCTTCTGGCTTGGGTAGCAGGCAGCAGCACTTCTCACTGACAGGCTGTGTGTCCTATGCCCGCAAGTCTTGCACAGCAGCACAACTGATGTCGTAGCCGGCGTACCCAGGGCAGAGCCTTAAGCCTTTGATCAAACTCCTATATAAAGATTCATGCTGGTGCTTGTCACCCGAAAGTGCTCCTTCTTCACAACGTGGCGCGGAAGGGAATCGACGTACACACCCTGCGTTCAGTAGTGCTACGTGTTCCACTTCAGCTTCAAAAAGGCTGCTGTGATCGTTTTTATAGGATGATCGTGCAGCAGCAGATGCAAAGAGCAGCCAAAGATGCCGGACCTATGCGCGGGAGCTTGCCTATGTTCATGCTTATGAGTGCGTTTTGTCGTGCATGTTACATAGTAATAGGTACCAGATGCATGGACTCAATTACTGCTCACAGGGCAGCAGCAGCTGCCACACGTAGTACTGGAGGAAGGATCACCGTCAACTGTCACTCATGTGACAGATGTGACAACATAAGATGGCAAGCTTCTGAATTTCCGCGACAGCTTAACATAACGGTTGAAAACACTACAAGTTGCTTGGGGCTGCGCCTACTGTGGCACGACCAACAAATAGCCGCTACTGCTCATGACGTTGCTGCCAGTACTGCTAGAATGTAGCTGTGATCACGGGACATGCATGCAACGACATGCATGATGCTCAAGGCCCCCTACTCTTGTGACAACCAAAGACCCTCTTCCACTGTACTATGTTCCAGCTGCTTGCGCTTGCAATTATCTACACTGATCAGGATAGAATCCAGCAGCAGGATAGAGTATCATTGTTACACACAGCGGAGGTGCCTGGCAGCTAGGCTTAGTAGCAGTGGCGCAGTGTGGAGGTTTGGGAAGTGAACATTTGGCGCATGGTGATGTCAGGTGGTGGTGTCTTTTGAGATGCCGCAACTTTTGAGGAGTGGTTGATATGGATGATCTCTGGTGCAACTAGCATCGCATCCATTGTGTTGTGCCATTGGATTGCGCTCATGTTGGCTTTAGCCAGTTTACTCCCGCTTTTATGGTGTTTCAAAGCACACTTTTAGGTGTGCCAGCTTATGCCTTGTACAATCCTGATCGAGAGTCTAGGACTATTTTGGCTTCAAAGTTGCTTCAATCTCCCTTTTTGGCGCAAGATTGCGTTCACTTTGTGTGGTGCATGCCATCTGAGATGGCGAACGGCCTACGTGTAACTTCCACTCTCTAAATATGAATGGCCGGCTGCAATGCCTACAGAGACTTCAGCGCTCATAAATTGAAAGTCGAAAGTGCATTTCAATCCACGCATCTACTGGCTGGTATGATCATTTGCAATTTGGTCAATACTGTGACGCAGTACACACCACTACATTGTATGGCACAAAACCAGCAGCTCATGCTGACAGAACTTGAATTCACCGAAGGTCTTGATGTGGGGTTCCAAGCAGCACTGCTGTTGGCAACACAAGCGAACCAACTTGATAGCTGTGCATCACAAGGGATCACTATCAGCTCACACTGCAAGGGCAGTGCCTCTGTGAAAGAATGGCGCACTGCTGTCAGTTGCTGCAAAAAACATACAAATTGCCAAAGCGATACAAAACAGGCTGCAGACTAGCGAATACACACACTGTGTTCTGCCAGATGTCATCTGATCAAAATGTATGCTGCAAACTGTGTAGTTGACAGTGTAGCAGGCAAAAACCATGCAAAAAGCATGCAAACAATGCCAGGAAATGACCACAGGGATGTGTTGTGTACCCAGATGCATTTCAAGGGAATAAAGAATATGGAATGAATGGCCCACCATTTGTACACGCCCCCAAGAGCTGTTAACTGCATTCCAGTTGTGCAGGCCTAGCAGAAAGAGCACCAACTACAGTAGCTGCACCATGCTGGCTTTGTTGGGAAGGATGGGAAAGCAGGTGTAGGCGCAGGTGTGGGTGCGGGCGCTGGTGGCTTTGGTGCAGGGGTGGGCGCAGGTGCTGGAGCTGCAGGCGTGGGGGCTGGTGTAGATGTAGTTGGCTGAGGCCCAGCTGCACGCAGCCTGTCCGACATGCTGTTGAGCAGGCGCTGCGGGGAGGAGGACTCGATGAACACAGCTGCACGCATCAAGCAAAGCAGCAGCATATCAGGACACCATCAGTGCAGTGCTGCTGCGAAACTTACAGCTGTTCATAAAATGCAGTGCAACACTTGAACACACAGGTCTGTTCATTGTTCACCTGCTGCTGCCCGCATCACTGCCACCTTGACCTCCTGAGGCGATGCGCCAGGCCTGTACTGCAGATACAGTGCCGCCGCTCCACCAACATGTGGCGCCGCCATGCTTGTGCCAGACATGACCTGCATGCAGACACATGCTTGTCAGTCCTGTGAAGCGTCGTTAGCCTGTAGAGGAGTGTTGCATTGGCACCGCCCGTTCTATGAGGGGTAGCTGTGCAACAACTAACTGACTGCCACACTATCCTTTGTTTCATGCACGGCTGCATGTCCCACCATATGGCTCGGCTGCACATCTGCAGCCATTGCATGCAGCTGCAGCCAGTGAAGTATGCTTTGCACAACCCACCTGCTCTGCCCAGTCTGAAGACGTGCCAGCACTGTTGATTGAGCTGCCCAGGGCAAACAGGCTGAGGCAAGGACCAATGTTTCTGAAGCTACTCATGGCATCGTTGTCAGAAGACGTGGAACCAACAGTGATGGCAGAAGGAGCAGAAGCCGGGCTCATGGTGCATGCATCAGCGCCGCGGTTGTTCCCAGCAGCGATGACAGGAACAATGCCTGCTGCTGCCACAGCTGCAGGGTGTCAAGGCGGCGAAGCAAACAAGGGCGTAGTCATTGCAATGTGCAACATATGTGTGAGAGTTGCGACAAGGCAGTGCTTATGGCTACCACAAGAATGCAGCTTCTTGACGAGCGAATGTTTGGCAGCATGCAAAAAGGATCTGCACAGTACAGCGTATCGTCAATGGCGTCATTCATTGACTGGCTGTTGGGTCCTGCCAAGGACATCACAAGGACGGCACTCTGGATACTGTTGCGCTGCTTGTGGTCTTTCACCCTGGCAAAGCAGCACAACAAAGCAGCACAATGTTAATTAGCCTGCCACCTGCCAGCCAGTTGCCGGTGTGTGCTGGCAAGAGCAAGCTACAAAGCATGGAGACGTATGGCAAGAAAATGAAGCCGCCCCCTTCTGGGACGCCCACGCACAGCTTCTGATCTGGCAATGGCATGCAAGCAACGCAAATCAACCTGAACGCCACTACGTAACTAGGGTTGCCATCAACTTACCAGTTCAGAGCAGCGATGATATTGGAGAAGCTGCCACTTCCATCTGCCCCAAGTGCCTGCGGCAGGAATTTGCAATGCAAGCTCAGTGTGCATTCATTACGCACGTAAACTTCACGATGAAGTGACTTCATCTAACATGCACGGCAGCTGCATGCCTGGGAGCTTCAAGCTCGGCTGTCACATACATGCAATCAGCCATGCCTGTGGCGGTCAGCAGATGTCATGTTGAATTCACCTTGACAGGGTGCAGGATAGCCCCTCGAGCGACTCCATGAATACCGCCCAGAGCAATACCAGCAACGCGAGTACCATGGCCATTGTCGTCCCATACACTGCCACCAAAGGTGGAAGCGCCATCCCCAACGCGCCCTGAGAAGTCCTGGTGGCTGGTGCGCACACCCTGCAGGACAGATGGCATACACAAGTGATGAAACGTACAGTTCCTGCAGGAATGGCACTCTTGCGATGTGATCTGAATAACAACTGAACAACACAGGAGTCCAGCTGCTGCCTTGTATCACACAGTGACCATGACATTGATGGGATCAGCTGAAGCTTGCCAGCCAACACAGAATTGTACATGTCAAGTCACGTGAACTCTGCGCTGGACAAACCTTACCGTGTCTATCACATAAACTGCAGCAAGCAGCAGAGGCAGGGCAGTGGAGTGCAGCACAACCTCAGTAAGTCATGGATCAGACGGTGGTTATGTACAGATCCACATATTGCATAGCTGAATGCACGTCTGATGTACGCATGCAGGTCTTCCACGTGACGTTCTCGGTTCTTGGCATGTAACAACACCACTGTTACAGTGCCTGTGGTGGCTGCAGGACACTTACTGTGCACACCGCGGCCGTCATAGCCACCGGAACTGCACATGGCACGCATGACGGCAGGGTGGATTGTCAGATCATGACAACAAGAATGATATAGATTGTCTGATGTCTGCTGCCTGCCGAGCCGGATTGACTCTTGCGCATTGCCTCGGCACATCTGTTCTCCTGAAGTGTACACAATTGTGACAGTACGTGCACGCTGTCACACATATATCATGCTATCTGCTGTGCTGCATCCCTCTCCTCACCTGTACTGTCCATCTAGGGGAAGCCAGTACTGGTTGATCCTGTCCAGGCCCCTGCAGGCAGCAACATCAAAATCCATGAACATGGGTAGAGCAGCGCAGAGCAGGCAGCCAATCTCACGCCCTGGACAACAGACAAGAATGATGATGATCCACCACACGCACGGCATGCATGCACAGCGTGTGCATACCGTGTGTGGCATTAGGCTAATGACAGGCTGTGCGCTCACCAGCTGGATACGGAAGACTGTGCTGAGTATCCTTCGCTTCCACGGATCTTGCTGCTGCCTGTGTCGACCTTGGTCTTATGCCAACCTTCGCACCCAACGGCGCACAGCACGTCCTTTGCCTTGTTCTGGTCGTTGTTTGCTTGCTCTTGGCTGTTGGTCAGGCCACGGATGGTGGAAAAGACCATCAAGTCCGCCTCCAGGTACTCAATGAATGGGCCAAGATGCGCTCGCAGCGCTGCCAGGTCATCCTGCAACATCATCAGTATTAGCTAAGTTGCGTCTTGCATTGTGATGTTGCTTCCCTTGAAAGGCTGCAGTCGCACTTAGATGTGGCAAATCAGGGTGCTCATCCTGCTGCGAACATCCTCAAGGTGTGCTGGCTGGTGCCTGCTGGCTGGTTCCAGCCGCAGGGACACTACTTGCGCTGGCTCATCAAAAATCACACAAGCAGACGCGTGCAGCAAACATCTTGCTCTTCAATGCTGTGTGCTCTCACCTTGCTGTTGAGGGTCACTGTCATCAAGGGCCAGCTCACAGGCGTGGAAGCGGCAGAAGTCTTACCAACCTGCACATCACACGACACATGTTTGTTGGTGATAGTGGTGAGCAGGAATGCAGTCAGTGCCACAGTGGTGCTGTGCAAGCCTGACACTGGTATGTGCCGACACAGTGCTAGATTGCGCATTCATTCTCTAAAACCATCCCGTACCGTGCTCAGAGGGGTGTTGCAGATGCCTTGAAAGCGGCGTGCTGCAATGGAGTTGCGCTGTGTTGCATTAGCCAGCTTGCTGCTGAGTTCATTGCAAATAGAGACGATGTTGCCGATGGTGGTGGTGCGCTTAAGCTTGATGATGTAGCGGTTGGCGGCAGACCTCAGCTGCAGAATCAACAGCAGGAGCCAGATGTTTGTGAGTCAGGTGCAGCACCAAGCGTGTTGAACCAGACTTGCTGAACCATACCACCTGAGCTCCACTGCAACCATGTGCAAAAAGAGGGGAAAACAGAGGAAGCAAGCCAGCCCCTTGCCATCAGAGTAAAGCATACCAGACATGTACATACCTTGATGAGGTCATCTCCGAACACTGGCGGCATGGCGCCTGCCTGCGCAAAGTTGCCTTCCCATGCAGCGCCACCAGCCAATCTTCAGCTGCCCTGAAGTTCTTCAGCCCAGTCAACAGCTGCACGTCATCTAGCAGCAGGTTGAAGCCCATGCCCGAGACATCAGTGACGATGATGCGGTCAAAGGAACCACTTGTGGAAATGCCGCTCCCTTTAGGTGCCAGTTCGGCCAGGTTCATGCGGTAGTGCTGCCAGCCATCATTGTTGGAGCCTATCACAGCCACTACTTTGGGATCAAGGTGCTCTTTACGAGAGAAGCAGATGTCCCTGCAAGACAACAGACAAGCAGCAGGATTGTGTTACCCGACATCCCTGAGAGGATTGGGTAGGCAGAGCTGCAGGATGACAGGCTTAATCAGCACATTGCCGCTAAAGCTAACAAATTTTGACTAGCAAACCCATGGTTGTTGGCTTTGCACAGTGCTGGTCTTTACCTGGAGTCAGAGGTGTTGACATTGTTCCTCACATGTGACACAGATGTCAGTCCAGAGCCCTTGGCCCAGAAGTCAAGCACACTGCAACAGGTCAAACCCAGCATGAAGTTGTTAAATTAGGAGTCCAGATACCACAGTATCGAAGGAGCCACATGCACTGTGATGCAGCGTGCTATATGATGAGGGGGCAAGCCAGCTTTGACAGGTGAAGCAGTCACTGCTTGCAGGAAGCACACATGCACAACAAATTCAGCTCTACTACACGGCACCAACTTGCCACCAACCTTGACATTGGCTGCTGCTCCTGAGAGTGGAAGATGAGGGAGCCCCAGGCGTTCACAGAGGCGTTGAAGCTAGCTGTTGACCCATTGCGGCGCTGCAGCAGTAGCAGGCAGGCCAGAAGGAGTAAGAGGAACTGGGCACGGGCATGCAATGCCAAACGCGGAACACGAATGCCTTATGAGCATTAGGCAAGTAACGGGCGTGTAGGGCGTGCAATGTTCTCTGCTGCGTCTCACCCCGTTCTCCCCATCAGTGTCGGACCATTTGCAGCTGAGGCACCCGGTGCTTGCGTCGTGCCATATGAGTCCCAGAGTGCCATTGGCACAAACCACGATGGTTTCCTGTGAGCAGGGACAACGTGGAACGATGTTCAGACGTTGTTTGGTTACAACGCCCCCTTTGAGTTCATCATGGCAATTTTGGCAATCCTTGTTCCTACTCACCCTGTCGTAATCTTTGGCCTTGAATTTGTCCTTGAAATCGTTGCTGCTGCCATCAGCAAGCGTTGTTCTGCTGAGGATGAGGCAGCTGCCCAAGATGAGCAAGACAGAAAGCGCGAAAGGGCGCGCCATGCTCCCTAGAACGCTTGGCAAACAAAAATTACTGTTTGAATATGTTGACTGGTAGTTGGAAAAAGGGTTTCACGTCAAAGGACAGACAGGTGCCCTCACAGCTGTCTGTAGCCTGAAATGTTGACCGCAACCTTTACCGCTGCTGCTCTGCTCGGTTAGAATCAAGGCGCACCTAGCTTTGAGTATTACTATCCACTATCTGACACTATTTGTGGCGTTGACCGATAGCCTGTATGCTAAGCTTGTTATGATTGAGGGTTTGAAAGGCCATTAGGTTGCGACGCCCTTGGAGCACATGCAACCGACGCAAACTCGTCTTGAACGTCAAACGAGTCCTAAGAAGCGTGGATCATCGACGTTTGGACCTGTCGCCGAAGTGCTCAGTGGCTGTTGTCAGCAGTCGCGCATAGCCAGCTCCTCTGTGCCGAAGCACTACTTTCATTGTCCTTGAATCGTTCTGCTTTTCGTGATGCGGCGTTGCTTGCGCATCCGGCCAGCTTGGTCAGAGAAGTGCAGGTGAGAGACAGTAAGCACCATGAAGCAGGCAGTCATCAGAACGCACCTAACCGCAGCGTTGTTGCATGATTGATGGGTTCCCGTCCCTATTCGTTTGGTTGGTGCCCTCTGCTGTTCCTGCATGCCTTGCAGTTAGGCCAGACAGCAGTGGACCTCTGCAGTAGCTTGCAACAACCTTGGAGTAAAGATTCGTGTAGTCAAGCCCTCTAGCAGTCCCAGTCAATCTGCAGAGGAGCGAGGGAGCCAGTGAGGTGATAGCACAACCTAGTGTATCCGCTTGCCACAGTGCAGCAGAGCACAAAAACACATCCGCTTGCAGTGCAACAGAGCACAGACGCAGGCGTCCTGCAAGCAGCAGTATCAACACAGCAGCCCAGTTCACGACATAGCTGCTGAGATGGACATGCACATGGATCCTGTAACACCTGGAGGTGTTCCCATTGACGGCAGCGGCCAAGCAGCACAGGAGCAGCAGGCAGAACAGCAGGACCAGGAGCAGTCAGAGCAACAGCAAACCCACCAGCAGCAGACAGAGCTAACTGAAACAATCAGGACAGGCCTGGAGGCAATGAGCGGCAGGCGCCAGGAGATCCATGCAAAGGTATGCATGCATGGAATGGTGGAATGCTTGGCTTCTGCTGCATGTCATGTTGTTGAGGTGGGCCTGTTGTGCACTGTCAGCATGGCACAGAGGCCATGCTGCAGCAATGAGTCACTTGTACTGATACAGTGGTTGACCAGCAAGCAAACATGGGGTATGTATCCGCACGCTGCACATGCGTTGCGGACATCAGTCCTGTGCAAAGCTGGCACTTTTGTTGGATTGCTTGCACTGGTGCATGCCACGGCTCCTGCTGCTGCTGGTGCGTACGCTCACATTTGTGTTACCTGCGCTGCCTTTTGTTGTACTGCCGCAAAGATTGATGATCTCAGCACTGTAGTGCTGCAGTTCCTGGAGGCTGCAAAGCAGAACTTCATGCAGCTCATTGACAGGTGAGGGGGCCACTGCTACTGAAAACACTGCAGCAGCTGCACGTCATTGCGCTGGCATGCTGTTGCGCAGTTGCCAGCTTGGATTACGCATAGCACCGCCATTGCTACATCGCAGCACGCTGCTTGGTATGATGCAATTGCAGCACGTACATGTAGCTTGCTGCTGTGTGTGCGGTCGTAGTGTTCCAGGTTGTCCCCACATGTTGCGGGCCAAGCATGTGGCAGCAAATGAACATTGCAAGTCTGCGATGAGCTGATGACACCTTACCATGAGTCATCGCATGCCAAGTACAGCGCCCATGTTGCTCGCATGCTGATCTGCTGTTTGCTTGCTGACGCAGCTACCGCAAGGATGTTGACGGCTTCTGCGACACAGTGGTGGCCTCCAACGGCCAGGAGGCGGAGGAGACGCTCAAGGCCATCGGCAGGCTGCAGCGCGCACAGCGCCTGGTTGAGGGGCTGGGGCTCAACGTGCTGCACCCCGACGCGCAGGGGGGCATGCAGCTGTGAAGTAACCACCCTTAATTGCGGCACCCCGGGGGGGGTGGCTTTCCTGCAAGCATTGCTGTAACAGCATTCCCGCAAGCGTTGTGGTGGTGTTCTTACTGCGAGCGTTGCTTGGCAGTGTGCAGCAGCACATGTCGCTTGGGGATGAAATGCTGTTCTACAGGTCCCATTTACGAATATAGTATCGCAGGCATGTCGGAAATCCACGCAACGGGGTTTGGTGTATACTATGTATGTAGAGCAGCTTAGTCATGGAATGGTCCACCTGCCAGGGCGTCCTGCAGCCCAGCAAGTTGCGCCTTATTCAGGCTCGGCATGCTGCATGCTCAGCCTGTTCTTCAAAATGAGGGGCGCAGCATGATAATAATAATCAATCCTTGTAAGCCATACCTTTCGGCATCGGCAACCGCGCCTCACCCACTGGGGAGGCGGAAAGCAGACTGATTATTCTCTCTATTTTCGGTGTAAGGTAGACCACCCAGACCCTTACACCCCTTACTAGGCAGCATGTGGGAATCACCCCATACGGTGGACTGCATACCAAGCAGGGCCGGTGTGTATATAGCCAGCAATCGACGGAGTCCTGCGGAGAGTCGCGAGGACATTAGCAGCATCCTTCCTTCGGCTTTCGCCGACTGTATCCCTGAGTCCAGAGACATACTGCTTAGGCTCAGAATCGAACCTGCAACCTTTCGGCCACTGTTCGTCCGTCATCACCACTGCGCCACGTGTTTAACGTCCCGCCGGCGCAGCATGATGTGGGTTGGTTGCAGTGCTTGCTAGTTGCTGTGCTCGCTGGCGGTCTCTTGCAGGGCTGCAGCAGGCTCGGCAGCATGTGCAGCATTTGCTGTCGTTTGTGCCGTCTGTGTGGCATACTGCAGCACGCGCGCACCTGGCGGCTGCCCAAGCTGCCGGTACGAGCGTTGCACAATTATCCTCTGTTTCTCCTGTGGACATTTTGATTGCGCGCGAACAGTTGTGTGCTGATTTGGGCTGGCAGCGGCCAGGGGCAGACGGTTTTATACGTTTGGCTGATCTGCAGGTTGCTGATGCCACGAAGCTACAACGTCTTGCTGCGCTTGATGCCATTGCGCCCCGCTATGCTGCCTTTGTTACTCGGGTTAGAGCCCTGGATGCCCTGCCGATGGCAGTCAGCCTGCCTGCAGTGCAGTCGGTGTTGTCTCGTTGGTGGCAGGTGCGGGTGGCTAACGTGTACAAGGAAGCGGCGTGGCGCTTGGCTTTGGATGCATTCCCTACTGCTCAACGTATGCAGACTACTGCTGCGTGTGCAGCATGTTCTGCTGCAGGGCCTGGGTGGAGCATCATTTTTGGACATGTCCTGTTGCTATGGCGGTGCGGCGTGAGGTGGAAAGTCAACTAAGGGCGTTCAACTTGTTGCCGGCAGGTGCTGTACTGCCGTGCCGAGCTATATGGTTGGCGTGCCCCCCTCATAACGCTGTCCATCGGCTGGTGTGGGACATGGTCTGTCTTGCAGCAGTGCATGCTTTTGAGAAAGGCCGCAGGGCAGCGTGGGCTGTGTCAAGTGACCTTGGGGTACCCCAGCTGGTGGAGCAAGTGGCTGTGAGAGCAGCAGTAGGTGCTTTTTGGGATGCACTTGCGGACTTTGCTGTTACGGCTAGGGTACCGTCACGGTATAGAAATCGGCTGCTCACACAACAGCCTTTTATTGCCTGGCATACTGTGTTGCGTGGCAATGGTTTGTGTGTGGCGCGGCGGTGATGGCCTTCTTCTCACTGTGTGTACGTGCTTTCTCTGTGAACTTCTGACACGCCAGAGCTAGCCGTCTTGCTTTGCAGGAGCTGTGAGTTGCCGTGTCGCTGCTGCAAAATGTAGTTGTGCGGCCCCTGCAGCAGCTGGCTTGTCCTCTGCTCTCTCTCCCTAGTTTGTCGCCTCAGACCGCCGCCTGCCAGGCTGTGTTGCTGCTGGTGGGTGATGTTCTGTGGATTCAGCCCGCCCGCTACACTGCATAAAGTGCAGTTTGCTGTCACTGACACTGTTTACACTAGTCCTTTGTTGCCTTTGTTTAGCATCAACACTGCGTGTGCTGTGACTGACGGCTTTGCCTGCAAGGCCATATGTCAAGTTACACACACAGAGAGACTTTCTGGGGTGAGTCTCCTTGAGTGACAGCCTGTTTTGCTGAGTCATCTGCGACGTTCCAGATTTTCGGGTGTTCGTTGCAACGTAGTTGCCTGTGCACACCGTGTAACCCCTCTTCTGCTAGGGCAATGGCATAAAGTGCAGCTTGCTGTCACTGACACTGTTTACACTAATCCTTTGTTGCCTTTGTTTAGCATCAACACTGCGTGTGCTGTGACTGACGGCTTTGCCTGCAAGGCCATATGTCAAGTTACACACACAGAGAGACTTTCTGGGGTGAGTCTCCTTGGGTGACAGCCTGTTTTGCTGAGTCATCTGCGACGTTCCAGATTTTCGGGTGTTCGTTGCAACGTAGTTGCCTGTGCACACCGTGTAACCCCTCTTCTTCTCAGCTGTTTTGCGGTTTTGGGAGTTGCTTGCTGATTTTGTGGCAATGGAGGCTGCGCCGGCTCATTGGTGTGTTGCGGTGCCTGGAGATCACCCGTTTTTGCGTTCTGATCCAGCACAGCTGCGCATTGTACTGGCGCCCCGCTCTAGTTGACCTTCCTGCTTTTACATGCTGTGCTGTCAGTAGTTGTCCGGTTTCCACTTTCTGGCAAGGCCATGTTGCATGTCGTGTGTCACTGTGCTTGATTTTTCAGCTCTGTGTGTCGCATTGCGTGCTGCTATGCTTGCCAGCCATGAGGGTTGCAGAAGCAGTAGCACCTTAGTTTGCATGCCACATGCAGTGTCTCCTGTCGGTCCCGCGTGCTCCTGCTTGCTGCAGTCTGGTGTGTACAGCGGTGCCTTGGTGCAATCATGCCAAACACCTATGGTAAGCAGCACCATTGTGCATCCCGCTTGCTGTTTGGACCATGCCTGCCTTCCCCTGTGCGTTTTGTGCCCTGTGCTTTGAGCACCCTGCTGCTTTTCGTGCTGCACTTCGCACATGCTGCACTGCATGTACTTGTTGGTTTATGGGGAGGTAGGGGCTGCAAGATGCCTCTGGAGTTTTACTTTGGCTGCATCTTGTGGCTTGCTATCGGGTTCTCATGATATGTGAGCTGAAAGAGGGGCAAGTGACTCGCTCTAGGGCGATAGCTTGCCCACCCCTGTAACAGACCTCTTCCTGCTGCAAGTGCATGATAGAATATGTGATGCTCAACATGCTGCACCTCTATGCACAGACGGGCATGCAGAATGAAGCCGCAGCTGTGAGGTGCGGCAGCGCTGCATACAGGTGGCTGTCCTGCAAGCGTGCAGGAGTACAGCAGTGTTTGAAAAGGGAAGGGGTGGGGGCTGCGGTGACATGCATGTCATATGATGGGCCGTATCGCCTGTTGGAGTAGTGCATGCATTTTGCGTTTCAAATTGTAAGCTTGCCACTTGCAGGAGTGGTTTGCAGGACTTGTGATTGGCGTAACTAGTCTGGTACTGATATCAGTCAATCGATCTGCTTCAAGCAGAGCGGCTCTGTTTGTCGGCATGTCGTGCACTTGGTCGGCATGTGCACTTGGTGAGTCAGCAGGCGGCCATAATCCAAGTGCTGATGATCAGGGCCCAGCAGCATTCCTGCCAGGTTATGACCGCCACATGTGTTGAAAACGATGGTCACACGTAGCATTGTAAGCAATAATGTACCATGTTGATCAGTTACCGTAGTTTGGCACACTGTGTAACCGGGTTCATCGCGCACGTCACATACAACACATGCATGCACGGTGTTCATAACGCCCCCATGGCTAGTGTCGCGGGCTCTCTGTAACAGCCCGGGACAACAACGCCGTGCACATCATCGCGCACGGATAACTACGTATGTGAACTGTCACAGCTGTTGGTTACGCAGCTTGCTGATGCTCCTCAACAAGCCGCTCTGCAGCAGCACAAATGGACCACACGGCAACATGAAAATAACATCTCAACACGTTCAAAACCCGTGCAAAATGCGTCAACAACTGCAAACAAACCCCTGCACAAGCAGAGCACCTTGCAAGGGGTGGTAAATGTGGCACATGCTTCGCCCTAGCATGGCGAGTGCAGCTGCCATGCCAAATCCTCGCTGTGCCACGTTCGCGCGCCCACACACTAGCCCCCACACAAAACACACGCTAATGCATCGCCCTGCCTCAATAGAAGGGTTACCGGGAGAGCATCATGCTCAGCATGATAGTATGAATCGTACTGTTTGTGAACCTGACAGCTGCCTATACAAGCTTACTCTGCAACATCGCTGAAGCAGCCATCTGCCTGCAAGCGTGATACGTGGGTAGAGTACTTCACCCCAGTCCCGGTTGAGAATCACCGCATGTGACAGCTGCACACCACGGCTATGACTGGTGCAATAAGCCAAACCCGCCGGCATGGCGCCACAAGTGCTGGTGCCATGCTGCAACAAACTCTGTGACTGAGAGGCACATGAATGTGGTAGTGGTTGAACATGAGCCTGGCCCAGGATGCAAGCAAGGCTAGCAACGCACTGCGGCAGCAGCGCGCCCCGGCTGGTTTCAAGGAAGTAAGTATTACTTCTGTGGGGTGCCCCTGCAACTCGTGTGGTAGCTGTGCAACCTTCAGCAGCCCGCGCCTGACAACACACCACCCTATGAAGTTCTGCCAATAATAAGCAAAGGCCGAAGCAGGCATGCGATGCACATGCCCCAAAATCTTCAAATACTAGCAGCCAGTTGAGCCATGCCAGCAGCTGCAGCAACAAGTCCTTCATAAAGCAACACGTGAAGAGGAAATATTCATAGTATACTATGTAGTAGACAAGGTACAGAGTGACACAGGCACAGCATGCCAGGTAGCACGCAGTGCTACCTCTAAGCTGGGTTGTACAGGCAAAACACACGCATGTGCATATGTAAACTCCGCACAAGCAGGAAAGAGTGCGGTTTCCACATGCAGACCAGTGCCGCTGTTGTGCGGCGTCAGAGACCAACAGCACAAGAAACTGCACACACACACACACCCGGCACGCAGTCATGCCTGCCAGGCACGCGGCTGCAATGCCCTACAGGCACGCAGCATGCCACACACTTGCCCAAAGTACATGCATGCCATACTTCACATACTATACACGGCCGCATGGCAGCCAGCTGCAAACAAACTGCTGCAAATGCCTTCTGCATACGCTGCCGCCAGCGTCAGCCCCACCAAAAAGGTGCACGCTGTAGTACTGTTTCGATCATCCTGGGCAATGCAAGCCACCACTGACGCTGCACTGCATACGCAGTACACCAAGCAAGCGCAAACGACAAGCTGTTGAACTGAAACAGAAGACACCAACCTTCGACAGTTTCAGGACTGCAAAGAGACTGCCATGCAGTCCATGCACACCCTGTCACACTGCCTTGTGAGGCTTCCACAGCAGCCAAGCATGGCTGGTGCCCACAAAGAGTTGCAAGCACCTGAAGACGCAGTCAGCCTTAATGCCTGCTTGTATCCACTGCAACTTGTGTGTGATGTGCTGTGACATGCCTCGCTCAACCTGTGCAGCACAGCCTGCGCTGGACACGAGAAGCAGCCAAGCAATGCTGCAGCCTGAGAGCACAACATGACAACGAACAAGACTGATGTGTGTGAGCTGAGCACTTGCAGGGAGCAACCTGCTACGCCAACTGCAGCCCGAGCAATGCAAGCATGCTCCACATGCGCTGCAGTGTTGTGCACGCAGATACTGCCACATGCGAGAGAGCCCGATGCCTATAGCATGTAGCATAAAGCAGCTTGCAAAGGTGAGCACCAAACAGTGCGTATGTGCTCTAGGTCTCTGGCCATCACAACAGCACGCTTTGCCCGCTGAAAAGGCAGTGCATGCAATACAAGTGACTACAACAGCACCCACAAAAAGTGATGCCTGCTACCGAAACCACCAGCAACGGGGGGCGTGGGGTTGGCAGCTGCACACCCTGCCCAACCAGTAGGGCGTGATCACACCACAAAGGAAGGCAACCCAACTTTTCAACAACACATAGTTGCCTGTACGCGCACTCCCATCAGCACCATTGTACCCCTCCAGTATTATGGTGATAATTGGTACATCCACTGCGCTCATGTGCCATGGCACCAAAACAAGCCAACATTGTAGCAGCCGTCAATTGCTGCATCCACTTTGTGAACATTGGGTACGTGCCAAGCAGCTGTTGATAGCTGCAAGACGCCAGAGAAAACAACAAACCTGCCCACCTACTGCATGTTTTCTGGTGCTTCGCAGCAACCAACACAAATGACTGGACAACAACGCGCAGCACGATGACCTGACAAGCCCAACAACAAGATGCATTCCAGACATTGACTGGCTCACACCAGCATTGCATGCGTTTTGCGTGCCTGCTGCTACTGCTGCTGGTACTGCTTTATCCAGCATACAATGGCCCACACACACGCATGCGATGCCGTCACCAGCAGCCAGTCCACAGCCGGTGCCAGAGATATGTGCACTGCATGCAAGCATGCCCACCGCCACATGTTCACCCACAACACCCAAGCCACTGCCACCAACAGGGACGTCTATGGCAGCCATGCTATGCAGCGCCAACATAACACAAGCTGCACCACTAGACGTGTCAAACCAAAAGGTGCGTTCAGCTGTAGCTGACACGCCCACATAATGCACAGAAACACACTTGCAGCAGCAGCGCCACAACCGCCAGGGCGCTGCACAACATCAACTGCTACGTAACCTTGCGCGTCTAGCAGGTGCTATGCCTTTACGATGTGCTGCAGGCCCAGCAGCTGCTGCACGCTGCGCGGTGGCCGGCCCCGCCTTGTCTGCTTCTTTGTCGCCTGCTGCGCCAGCGCCTCATTAGCGACTGCTGCCTGCGCCGCCTCGTCCTGCTGCTGCAGCGCAGCCATGATCTTGTGCCACTGCGGCAGCCACGGATAGCTGGTCACACACGCAACTGCAAGCTGCGAGCCACTGATGATGCTCGTCACGCTGTGTGCAAACACGCCATCTAAGCTGGAGTACGCTGCAAGGCTCTTGGAGATCGCCTGCAGGACTTCGAGGCTGTGTGCGCGCAGCAGAACCTTGGACACGCAATCTGCTGCCTCCTCTGCCTGCTGCAGCGCCTTGTACTGCGCATTCAGCGCCAGCCGCTGATCAACCAGCCGCGACAGGCAGGCACCAAACATGCCAAAGCACGCTAGCGCATCTTGCTGCTGCTGCTGGTTGAGCGCCATTGCTTGCAGGACAGCTGGCCACATCTCCTCGGGGGGCTCAGCGAGCTGCAGGGTTTCCAGGCTGCGGGTGACCATGTCATACACAACACCCTGGCCCTTGGCCACCAGGAAAGGCTGGAACACCTCACTGATGGCGCTGCGAGTGAGCGCATCAAGCTGCGCATCTGCTGCTGCAGCAGCGACTGCGAGAGGCACACCAGAGCAAGCAGTGGCAGGGCAGAGCACACACATGCTGCTGTCAGCACAAGAGCACACATAGGTGAGGCGTCTGTGCAAAAAGCTGCTAGAAATCATTCAGCCTGCAGCCTGGGCATCCCTCCAAAAACAAAAACATCATCGATTTGCTTTTCTAGATGTGTGCCGTTGCTGGCCAGACGTAGAACGCACAGCACACACACATACGCAGCGCCCGCTGCTCACCAGGGTCGCTGCCGCTGCGCTGCACCATGAGTGCCTGCGCCTTGCCCAGGAATTCCTTGTACAGCACCACACCCTGCTCAGGGGAGCTGACCTGGCCCGACAGAGGCCCCGTGTTGACTGCTGCTGCTGCCGCTACTATGGGGCTGCCAGCAGCAGCAGCAGCTTGGCCTGCTGCAGCTACTGCTGCAGCACCGCTGGCAAACCCACCAACAGCTTGCTGTAGCGCCTGCTGTTGCTGCTGCTGAGCACCAGCGAAGACGGCCTGCAGGCTGCTGCTGGCATCCCCAGATGCTGCACTGCTGCCCAGCAGCAACCCAGCAGGCAGACTGCTGCTGCCGCTGGGCGCAGCTGTTGCTTGCTGCTGCGGCTGGCATGCCTCTGCCGTCTGTGGCGCCCAAGCCTGCGCAGGCAAGTGCTCCTGCTGGAACCATCGCTGCTGCTGCTGCTGCTGCAACGAAGGCTCCTGCAAGCACCTGCTGCTGCCTGTGGCATCCAACCCACCCACAGCATCAGCACTGCTGCTGCCACTCCCGCAGCTGCCGCTGCTGCGCAGCAAGCAGGCGTCCAACCCGGGAGCGGGTGGCGCCACAAGCCCTGCTACTGCCGCCGCTGCTGCCACTTCGCTGCTGCTCCGGCTGCTCAGGCTGCCGCTTGCGCCGGACACCTCTGGGCTACTGCTGCTGATGCCCAAGCGATCTACGCCGTCAATCAGCTGCATGAGGCCGTGGATCTGCGTGGAGCAGTTGAGCGACGTCTCCAGCACACGCATCTTGCTCTGGAGCGCTGCGTTCTCTGCCTGCAGCTGCTGCAGCAGCTGCTGCTTTGCGGCCACCTCTTCCTCCATGGTGCTGATCTGCAGGTGTGACCACACAGGCAACAGACAACATGAGACCACACATAATTTGCAACACATGCGCCTTGCCCAAGCCACTGCTTGTTCCATGCATCTGCATTGGCTTGTAGAGGAAACAAAAACGTTGCCCCAGCCGGCCCCCCCCCACACATAGGACCTCCAGCTGCGCATAACCACTGTCAATATTCCACCAATGCTCTTGTACCAGCGCGGCTAACCACACATGTCGAGCACATCGCCAGCTGTCAAAGAGAAAGATTGGTACAGAAGGTGCACTCACATTCTGCTTCTTGCGCTCGCGATATCGCTTGTGGGCGTCCTTCTGTGCCTGGCTTTTGTAGCGCTTTGTGTTATTTGGGCGTAGCTTTCTACTTGAAGGTTTGCTGCCGCTTGCCTGCTTGCTACTGCTGCTGCTACCACCATACGAGGTGCCTTGCTGCTGGTCCATCAGCTGCAAGGGTGCATCTGTGCTTGCAAACTGACGTGGCATCACATCCACATAGTCCAGCCCTGCTACCATGTCCAGCTCTGGCAAGAGCTCTGCAGGGGCAGGCACCTGCTGCAGCTGGGCAATGAGCAGCTGTGTATCCTGCATGTGCCCCTGATGCTGCGCTGGTGGAACCAGTTGATCATCATCACTCAGCAATAGGTCGTTGTCTTGTGCGAAGGCCTCTAACCAAGCGGAGAAGGCGTCCTGGGGTTGAGCCATGCCCATCGCAGCAAGCGATGGGCTGCACTTGGAAAGATGGGAGACGCAGTAAGATCAACACAAATCACAGTGGTACATGCCCAGCTGCAATGGGCGATGAGCAAGAGCGAATGCTCGGCCAGCGTGTGGTCTGTAGCGATCGAGGACGTAGTGATCAAGCAAGCAAACGATATAAGCAATCAAGAGCAGTCCCGATCGAGCACTGCGCAGAGGAGGGTTGTTTGGCTTTGACAACACTGGCCCAGGGCACACGCAGGTTCGGGGCTCACCTGGCGCATCCATGACTGTGCTGGGCTCAACTTTACGCCACACATTGTAGTCCTTTCAGCACGTTTAGCAGGCAAGCTCTAGACGTTCCACACACTACCTGCCAGCACGTTCCTTTGAACGCGGTGTCCTGCTTGCTGCTGTACACGCCCTGCGATCACATATTCAGATTACGTCAGAAGTTTTTGTATTGAAGCTGTTGGTGCACCAGTCCCACATGGGGTAGCCAGAAAGTAGCAGCAGCAGAACTGCTCTGACAGAGGAGCCTGTCTGCTTTGTACTGGTTGTCTGCTTTTTCAGCACTCAGCACCGGCTTTACAGGTTGGTGAAACATAAGGCTCGCGCATCAAATCAGCAGGCAAGGCGCCCTTTTGTTCTTCCAGGTGGCCAGGCAGTTTGTACTGTTGCGCACGCGTCCTACTTGCACAGCAACTGATGCTGTTGGCATGATTGTCTGCAGTCCTGCTCACCACTACTCGTCGTCTTGCACTTGATATTCAGCTATGGGCACAGGTGTACACGCACGAGCCAGATCATGTCTCATGAGTTGTATCATTTGTTGGCTTTCCTGTACTGTGCAGCTGCGCTACACTGCAGCAGCAAGGCGCGGAAGTGGTTGGCTGAATGTCCCACCCCAGTGGCGCTTTGCAGCATCAGCCAGCAGCAGAGCTCATCAGCAATGCTCTGCAGAAGATAAAGAAACTTGCTGGAGGGCGCAAGCATGCAGAGCTGTCAAAGCAATGTCAGGGGCTGATTGACAGCATACATGAGGTGAGCACGGCTTGATGCGGTGCTCCGCTGTGTTAAGTCATAGCAGCACAATCTGCAGCGGCTGACCTCAGCTTGTTGCAGCCCAACATGTCGCCCCCGTCGAACACCAGGGCTTCATAGATGCCAGGCAACATACTGTTGACCTGGCACTGCAGCTGCAACATGTCTTGTTCGCAGATGCCAGGGCAGATCACTAGCGCCGGCGCCCTGCAGCATTATCATGTTTTGAACCATCTCATAGGATGCCGTCTCAGGGCGTTGATGCATGTGTCCTGAGCAGCCTTGTCACTGTGTGGTGTTGCAGGTGCTATCACCAGAGTTTGCAGCACGAGCTGCAGCACAGCCCAAAGCAGCTGCATTAGCAGCAGCAGCCGCGGCAGCTGCTGCAGCAGCAGCTGGCGAGCCAGCAACACCTGCAGCAGACAGCACAGGAACAACAGAGCAGCCTGAGCAGGTGGGTGCTGCGCGTGGGTGCTTGGCTGTGTGCTCAGCAGCCGTTGAACATGAGAGAGTGCAGTCCATGCCTCTGCAGGCCTCTGCATTCTAGAGGTGAACTGTTCTATGCAGCTGGCTGTGTGTCATGTGCTTGATACATTACATTTCCATGCTGACAGCCGTTCCGCGCACAGTGGCGCTCGCAGCCAACAGTTTGGATGCTGCTGCTGCCACTGCTGTACTGTTCTTGTGCACTGCTGTCCTGCAGGACGCCGACTCTGGGTGGGGTGCATCTTCCAGTGGAGGCGCTGCTGCAGCTGAGCAGCCCGACAGCAATGGCAGCACAGCAGCAGCAGATGAAGCAGCTGCGACAAGCACCTCAGACTCAGCGGATGCGGCCACAGCAGCAGCAGAAGCAGCGGCCGCAGAGGCAGCCGCTGCAGCAGCAGCAGAGGCAAAGCGTGTTGCTGATGCTGCACGTCTAGCTGCTGCTGTGCAGTTGCCTCAGCTGCAGCCGCAGGACCTTGTGCAGCGGACTGACAGTGCTATCAGCGATGGTGCCGCCATGGCAGTCATCCAGGTGAGCAGGGGGGCTTGCCAGGCCTGATGTGAGCTGTTGCCGGCTAGCGTTGACAAGGTGCGGTTGCCAGTCAATGCTTGTGATCGCTTGTGGTGTGATGGGGCATTAGCCAAAGGCGTTGCGTGCAGGATGTGGCAGCCTGCAGGAGGGGTGCCGGTGTTTATGTGCATGTACCTCAGGTTGTCAGCAGCAGCAGCAGCAGCAAGATGTCGATACTCACCCCAAACAACTGGTTGTCTGCCCTCCCGTCCTATTTTATGCTGCTGCTGCAGGTGCTGCAGCTGGCTGTTGACACGCTGCGGCCCAACATTGTGGAGGTGACTCTGGACCTGATCCACAAGCTGATCGCATTCAGGTAAGAACACCAGGCACAAACAGTGCACCACCGCGATGCAGCAGCGCAAACATAAAGAACAGGGCATGCACGGCCAGTATGCAACATGTGCAAGTATTGCTGGCTACGCCTGACTCGTGTTGTGTTGATACGTGTGGCTGTACGGCCGTCCTGGGTGCCTGCTTCATATGCACAGGTACCTGCAGGGTGCAGCACACAACGTGCAGGCGGACCGGCATGATGAAGACGGCGACAGCAAGCAGCCCAAGCCAGCAGCAGGCGAGGCAGCAGTGCAGCTCACACCACAGGCGCTGGCCGTGCAGCTGATCTGCCGCTGTGACGAGATCCCTGACGAAGGCGCGGAAGTGCTGGTGCTGCGGGGGCTGCTCACTGCCAGCACTAGCCTGACGTTCACGCTGCACGGGCAGGCGCTGCTGCTGGCGGTGCGCACGTGTTACAACATCCACCTGATGAGCCGCAGCGAGGTCAACCAGACAACTGCCAAGGCTGCGCTGACGCAGATGCTCAACGTGGTGTTCCAGCGCATGGAGGCAGGCAGCGTGAAGATTGCGGTGAGTGGCCTGCTGCCAGCAGGCTGATGTGGCAAGCGCTGGCAGGTACAGCTGAACGTAAGTTTTGTCAAGGGTGCATGCAGCTGCGTCCTTCTCGCCAGCCAACAGCTGCAGCGTGAGCTCACGTTCCTGCAGCTGGATGAGAGTCGTACACCATGTTCTCCTCTGCATCGAGCTGCTCACATGCTGCGGCCTTGATGGCTGTGCCTTCGTGTCGCTTGCGCTGCCGCCGCCGTGGCTTGCGTTGGTCTGCAGGTGAAACCCATCGCAGTGGCAGACATGCTAGGGCTGTCAAACCCGGCTAAGTCCAACGCAGCAGACGCCAGCAGCGTCACCAGTGCGGTGCAGGGCTTCCTCAACAATGTGGTGGCAGCAGCAGGCTATGGTGCAGCAGTAGAGAGCCACCAGCAGCTGAAGCAGAGCTTGACGCGTTCCATCATGGCCCCCAGGGCCTCCACAGACTTGGGGGACAGCGCAGCAGCACGCGTGTCAGCTGCAGGCGGGGCTGACAGTGCCAGCCAGCAGCAGGATGAGCCCGTGGTGGTTGTGACAGGGGAGGTGTCAGATGACGATGAGGATGAGGAGCGAGGGACATTCCACCTGGCAGGCAGCGGTGGCAGTGGCAGCCTCGCTACTTACAGCAGCAGCGGCACTCCCAAGGCAGCAGCAGGAGCAGCTAGTGCAGCTGCAGCAGACAGCACCGGCAGTGCAGGCGGTGCAGCAGCGTCACAAGCGGGTGGCGCAGCAGCAGCAGCGCCTCATGGTGCTGTGGCGCTTCCTGCAAGTGTGGCGTTGCTGCACAAGGATGCGTTCCTGGTGTTCCGTGCGCTGTGCAAGCTGAGCATACGCACCAGCGACGTGGTCACTGTCAGCGACCCAACAGCAGTGCGCGGCAAGGTGAGAATGTATGCATAGTTGGACAGGCAGTGCGCGCCATGAGCTGATGTGCATCACTGCTGGTGAAGTGCTCGCTACACCCTCAGCAAGCGCATGCACTTGGATTCTTTGCGCTCATCAGCCGGTTGGTTGTGCTGACGACGCATGTCCCTGCATGTTCTGTTGTTCGCTGCTGCCGCACCAGCTGCTGGCGCTAGAGCTGCTGAAGGTGCTGCTTGAGAACAGCGGCCCAGCCTTCAAGGCCAGCGAGCGCTTCACAGCAGCCATCCGCCAGTACCTCTGCCTCTCGCTGCTCAAGAACAGTGCCAGCAGCATCCCCGCAGCGCTGCAGCTCTCAGCCAGCATCTTCCTGAGCCTGCTGCAGAAGTTCAGGGCAGGACTGAAGGCCGAAGTTGGTGTGTTCTTCCCCATGGTCATGCTCAAGGTGTTAGAGCCACCTGCTGCTGTGGGTGGAGCTGGCGGCGCTGCTGCAGCAGCTGCTGCGGCGGCGCAGACGAGCCTGGCCGTCAACTCGTACAGCTACAAGTGAGATGCTTGGCGCTGCAAGTTGCAGAGGCAGGATGCTGTTGGGAGCATGGGTGTGCTGTGGACATTCACCGTCATTGAGGAGGATTGAATGGTTGCATGTAGGGTCATGCGATGCACAAACCGACTGATTGCGCTGATGCAGGCCTGGCTTGGGCGCCGTTACTGCCATTGTGCTGTGCTTTCTTTTCGCTGTCTTCTACACGCCTGATGTTGCCGTGTTGCGCTTGCCACTTTGTGCTGCTGTTTGCAGGGTGGTGGTGCTGCGCTGCTTGCGCGAGGTCTGCGCAGACGGGCAGCTGCTTGTTGACCTGTTTGTCAACTACGACTGTGACCTAGGCAGCAGCAACCTGTTTGAGCGGCTGGTCAACGGCCTGGTCAAGATGGCGCAGGCAGCGCTGCCGGTCAATTCAGATGCGCAGCAGCTGCAGCAGGAGCAGTGGCTGCGGCAGGAGGCGCTGCAGTGCCTGGCCAGTGCCAGCCAGGCGCTGCTGAGCTGGTACAGGGAGAGCACCGGCCAGGGGCTGGCAGCACTGGACGGCAAGTGAGTATGGTGCTGCCCTGACCTGGAATTCAGGTTTCTGTGGAGCGCATGTTGCTTACATACGACCGTCTTAGGCAACATGTCCTTGTTTGGTTAGCAGTGCTACTCTACCTTGAGAGTCAGTGATTGTCCTGATTGTGGCCCTTGCATTTTTCTGTTGCAGTGATGACGACCCATCCCTGCCGCACTCCAGCTCTCAGCCCAGCATGGGCGGTGCACCCAACACCAGCAGCACCAACCTCGCAGCTGCAGCAGCAGCTGGCGACGGCGATGGTGGAAGCACTAGCACCTCAAAGCCGAGCACTCCGCTGGCGGGTGCATCATCTGTCGTAGCAGCTGCTGGTGACGCTGGCTCGGCAGCTGCTGGTGCTGCAGGCAGTGCTGCTGCTGGTGACGCGCTGAGCAAGAAGCGTGCCTACAAGGAGAAGTGGCAGGAAGGCATTGCGCTGTTCAACAGCAAGCCCAAGAAAGGCATCGCACTGCTGCAGGTGCGCGTAGCAAGCAGCTGGGCTACGCTGTCATGCACCGCAGTCCTGCAATCAGTGGGCTCCTGCTTGCGTGCTGCCTGCGGTTCGCTTCCTATTTGTGCCAGTTGATTCATGGAGGAACGTTCATATCTGTGCTACTAGACCATAACCACCACCCTCTGTTTCTTCCTCACCTTCTTCTGCGTCTGCTGCTGTCACAGAACGAGGACATGCTGGGTCGCTCGCCAGAGGCAGTCGCAGAGTTCCTTGCCAAGACGGAAGGCCTGAACAAGACACTCATCGGTGAGTGCAGCACACAACACATCACTTTTTGCCAGCAAGCTTGCTGGTTGAGCAGCCCACCTTTGCTTCTGTGCCTGGCATGCACGCATCACATGCCTCACGTCAGCGCCGCACATACTCAGCTTCTTGTTGCATGCAAGTTGCACAAGGTCACTAACAGCTCCTTGCTGTTGGCGCGCAGGCGACTACCTTGGTGAGCGCGAGGACTTTGCGCTCAAGGTGATGCACGCCTACGTGGACGGCCTCGACTTCAGCGCCCTCGAGTTTGACACAGCCATACGCACCTTCCTGCAGGTGCGCCCGCGTGATGCGTGCAGGACGTGCAAGAGGGTCGTGTGGCGGATGTGCGGGAAGGTGTAGCTGGCGCCTTGAGCTGTGCTGTTGCAAAGCTGGAGGCAGCGTCCACCGGGATGCGTATCAGGTGCTGTTTTCATGCGCTTCTGCAGCTTCCACACGCTGCATGATGTTGGTGCCCAGAGGTAGCGGTAGGTGAGGTAGGTGAAAGTAGCACAGGGGTGAATGGGTTTTGCTAAGAGTGGTGTATGCCTCGAGGGCTTGCGCCTAGGCTGTCCAGGTTGTGGAGATGCTGTATTGATGTCGTGTGTGTCAGTCATGCGCACGATTTTCTGTGGTTGGTACATGCATGCAATAGCGCTACGGTCTCTATGAGTTTTGCATGTGCTGCTGCTGCTGCTGCCGATGTCGTCATCTCCTGCAGGGCTTCCGGCTGCCTGGCGAGGCCCAGAAGATTGACCGGCTGATGGAGAAGTTTGCGGAGCGCTTTGTGTCCTGCAACCCTGGCAGCTTCAAGTCTGCTGACGTGGCGTATGTGCTGGCCTACAGCGTCATCATGCTCAACACCGACGCACACAACCCGCAGGTGGGCTGCAGCAGCCCAGCTGCCAGGCTGTGCATATGGCAAACAGCGTACAGTGTGGTGGGCGCCGACACTCAGCAGGCATGTAGTTATTTGCTGTGTGCCGGCCTCATGTGCAGCGACATGCTTGCGATTGAGCTGCGGCTCCTGACAGGTGGTCGGCCGTCATGCGTGTGCGGCTCACCTTGCGCAGGTGAAGAAGAAGATGAGTGCGGAGGACTTTCTGAAGAACAACCGCGGCATCAACGACGGCCAGGACCTGCCACCAGAGTTCATGCGCAGCCTGTACGAGCGCATTGTCAGCAACGAGATCCAGGTGCGCTGCAGCAAGGGGACGCTCGTGTTGCTTGCATGGTGGAAGCTACTGGGCTTGTGCTCGATGCATACTTGGGATAGCACAGACCGCGTTATGGCGGGCAGCATGTGTTCTTGTTGGGCGCACTGTTGGTTTTTGTGCGGGGAGTGGCTTGTTCAGCCCTCTGGCGTGGGTCCTGACAGATGCAGCTGTGTCGTTGCCGGTTATCCGTGTGCTCGCTTCCTCTCATCTGCCTGGCATGCGCAGATCAAGGACGACCTGGTGGATGCTGCCAGTGCTAAGGCTGCAGCAGAGGCCGCGCAGCGTGGCAACATGCTGATGAACGCACTCTGGAGCATCGTGGGTGGTGGCAAGCAGGTGAGACGGCCGCTGTTCGCAGCCAGACGTCTATGTATTCACAACATTATCTGCATACCCGCTGTGCAATCGCGGGGTGATGGAGTTTGTGCAATAGTTATTGCTTGACAGAAACCCAGCAGCACTTGATCATGTTTGTGGCGGAGAGTAGTGTCTCATGCTGTTGCCGTGCTGGCACCAAATTGCAGGCTGAGAGTGCGGAGCCGTCTGATGATGCCATCAAGCGCACACTGGACTACCTGCACGACAGGGCACAGGGCGCAACGTACTTTGTGGCCAGCGATCCAGGTGAACGCGACCTGCAGCCGGATGGTGGCTTCTGCTGCATGCACTCATGACATTTGTGGGACAATAGATGTGGCACTGCCCGGAGTGCTTCGGCGCCTGCTGTCTGTCTTTGCTGCGGCATGTTGCAAAGGCGGATGCACTTCTGGTGAGGCTGTCATCCACTGCTACGTATTCACCCCCGCATCTGACTGCCCCAGCGGGTGTCGTGTCACTTTTCTCGCACCCTTACCGCAGACACGGTGCGTCCGATGCTGGAGCTGATCTGGGCGCCGCTGCTGGGTTGCTTCAGCCTGCTGTTTGACGAGTACACCGACCCGCGCCTGCTGGCCATCTGCCTGGCAGGCTTTGAGGCAGCCACCTGCCTCGCAGCGCAGCTGGGCGTGAGCAACCTGCGCGACGTGTTTGTAGTCAGCCTGTGCAACTTCACACACCTGCACAGCCCCGCGACCATGAAGCCCAAGAACGGCCTGGCCTTCAGGGCGCTCATCAACGTGGCGCTGCAGGTCGGGGACCACCTGGGGGAGAGGTGAGGCAGGCGATGCACAGCGCTGTGCTGTGGTTTTTGCACAAGTGGCTGATGAAGTGGCAGCATCATGGCCACCATGTGCTTGGTGTCTTCGGCTGCTTATACTTTAGAGACGTGTTTGAACACTCATGCAAGGTGCATGGGAGTAAAAACAGTGTAAGCTGGTGCGTGGTCTGATTTGTGGGTGTGGTGATGCTGGTGCCAGGTGGCTGGAGGTGCTGCGCTGCATCAGCCGCTGGGAGCTGCTGGCGCAGATCGCAAGCGGCATGCCCACAGACGCAGTGCTGTTTGCAGGCGAGAAGGCTGGCGGCAAGGGCAGCACCAAGGAGCAGCAGGCGCGCAAGCTGAGCGTGGCTGCAGGCGCAGCAGACGCGGCAGGTGGGAGTGGGTGCGGCTGCTGGTGGTGGCCGTGTATGGGCGAAGAGCGCCAGGTTCTTCTGTGCGTTGCTGTCAGCAGTAGCACCAAGGGTAGCAGCGCACAGCACTTCATGTGCTCCATTGAGTCAACAGCTGCTGACCTGCATGATGAGCGGTTGCTGGTGGCATCTACTGTGCATAATTGCCGAGGTGTGTGTTCGTAGATGTGGCATTGCAGTTCCTGGTGCGCACCAACGCTGCTGCTGCTGCCTCTGCTGCTGCCAGGTGGTGCCAAGTCAATGGACACCATGGCCATGAGCGAAGCCTCCATCAAGCGCGCACACATAGGTGGGCTGCTGGCGGCTGCTGCGTGTCAGGCTGCAGGGTACCGTTGCCCTCGTTGAACCAGGGCATGTTGAATGCAAGCATGCTTTGTTGCCCGATTCTATACAGCTGTGATGACAGCAACTTCAGCACTATTTGTAATTGCGTCAGACGCTGCCTGCGCAAACCCTGATGCAGCCGCTGATGCAGTGCCTGACAGAGTCTCTCCGCAGCACAGGTACTGACTGCTGCATTTATTTCGCCTCGCGTCCGCATGATTATGGCTGCAGGTGCGGGCAAGGAGGAGGGCGTGGTGGTGCACCAGGACATCATCAACAGCGTGGACACAGCACAGCTCAACAAGGTGCGGCCACACTGCTGCCAACTTTTGCTGTGTACAGTCAGCTGCACACAATTTGTAGCTCTGGCACATGTGGCTTGCTTTGCAGTGCGGGTGAATCAGCCAACTGCCCTGCTGCCTATGTAACAGCCGGGCCCGGTTTGGTCAATCTGCCAGTTGCCCTGCTCCTTGGTGCTGTGCAGGTGTACGTGTCGTCGTCGCGGCTGGACAGTGACGCCATCGTGTCGTTTGTGCGCTGCCTGGCAGCCATCAGCCTGGACGAGCTGCGGGATGCGCGCGCGCCGCGCGTGTTCAGCCTGACCAAGATCGTGGAGATCAGCCACTTCAACATGGGCCGCATCAGGTGGGAGCACGCGTGATGCTGCAGTATGAGCTTTGAACCCTCTGTAATGAGTTAGATGTGCAATGTTTTGCAGATCAGTATGAGGCAGCTGCAAGTTGGTGGTTTGAGAGCGGCTTTCCTTTGTGTTTGGTTGCTTTTGCTAGAAACATGGTAAATGATGATGATGATGATGATGATGATGATGATGATGATGATGATGATGATGAGGCAGCTGCCTGTGAGTGCGACACAGCATGCTGTGCACGGCATGCGCTGACTCTGGCAAGTTTATGCAGGCTGTGCGCGGCGCGCCTACAGCTGTTAGTGTCCAGTTCACCTGGCATTCCTCTGCCTGTCCTTTCACAAGCGTCTGACTGCACTGCTGCACACCTTCTGCAGGCTGGTGTGGAGCTGCATCTGAGCCGTGCTACACTAACAACAGCCACTGTATACATACCAAGCTTACACTTCGCACACTGCACTTTTCTCATTTGCAGCTGTGCCTCATACTACTTGGCACCACTGCTGCCCCTCCCCCGCAGGCTGGTGTGGAGCCGTGTCTGGGCTGTGCTGCACTACTATCAGCCATTACATGCACACGAAGGTTGCACGTTGCGCACTGTACTCTTGCCATTATCATCATGTGCACTCTCGTCATTTGCCTGCCACACTTCATGTTACTTGGCATATATGCTGCGGCCTTGCAGGCTGGTGTGGAGCCGCATCTGGGCGGTGCTGAGCCAGTACTTCATCGCTGTGGGCTGCCAGCCCAACCTGGCCGTGGCCATGTACGCGGTGGACAGCCTGCGCCAGCTGGCCATGAAGTTCCTGGAGCGCGACGAGCTGGCCAACTACACCTTCCAGAACGACTTCCTGCGGCCCTTCGTGGTCGTCATGCGCCAGAGCCAGGTGGGGGGCGGGGGGGGGGGGTCGGCGGCTGTTGATTGCGATGTTCTGCAGTTGCATGCTGTGGTGATGTTTCATGCGCAAGAGCGAAGTGGGATGTTGCTGGCTGTTGTCTGCGCTCGGTAACCGCCACCTGTTGCTGCATGGTGTTTCGGCTTGCCATTTCGGCTTGGCATGCGCCAATGGGGTTTTGCAGTAGCTTCTGTCTGCATCATCGTCTATTGCAGCCGTTGCCAGCTGAAGTGTGCTGCTGTGTCTCCGGGCACCTGCCATGCTACGCAGCTGCTGGTCTCCTGTCACGAGCAACTTGACCCCTGCATTTCAGGAAGCCGTGTTATGTGCCCATGCTGCAGGCTGTTGAGATCCGGGAGCTGATCATCCGCTGCCTGAGCCAGATGGTGCTGGCGCGCGTGAACAACGTCAAGTCGGGGTGGAAGAGCATGTTCATGGTCTTCACCACAGCAGCGGGCGACCCTGACCCCACCATCGTGCGCCTGGCATTCGACACCATAGAGAAGATCGTGCGCGAGCACTTTGGCCACATCACAGGTGCGCACCGCGCTGTCTTATGTGCAGCTTGTGCGGTGCTGCAGCGAGTATTGGACCGAAGACGCATCAGTATGTGATCATAAGGCAGGGCTGCTCGGTGCTGTGCTGGTCGCTGCACGGCGGCTGAGGGAAGTGCTGTTCAGCACCAGTGGTACATGGCAGATGCACCCTACAACATCAGCTTACTTGCACCCATGTCAAGTGTATGTGTGTTGCATCTGCCACTGCCATGCTTACCCTGCTGTCTTCACCCTGACAGCTCTGTTCTGCCTGCATCCCGGCTGCTGTGTGTCGCTGCTGCTGCAGAGACGGAGACGACCACGTTCACCGACTTCGTGAACTGCCTCATCGCGTTCACCAACAACCCGCACAGCATGGAGGTGGCGCTGAACGCGACTGCCTTCCTGCGCTACTGCGCCACCAAGCTGGCAGAGGGAGCCATTGGGGAGCTGCCTGATGTGCTGCCTGGAGGGGTGGTGGAGGCGGAGCGCCTGGCGCCAACACGCGTGGTGAGCGGCCAACGTGATGTGTTGTTTCGTATCCTGTGCACGCCGCACCCTGTGGTGGTGCATTAGTTTGCTTTACTACAGCTGGCCTGCAGGGTCATGTTGCTGTCGTCTGTCATGTTGCGTTGCGCAACCCATCTGGAGTGCCTAACAGAGAAGAGCCGGCTGATTCAAGCTTTCAGATGCACTGGCAGATCTGTGAAAGCAGAAGCGTGGTGTTGGGGCGCTGTGTTGGCACCCCACAAGTGGCTGATTGCTGTCGCTTCTGCGTGTGCTCTCCTGTGATGCAGGTGGCATTGGACCAGCAACGGACAGTAGCAGCAGGAACAAGCAGCAGCGGCAGCTACACAGCAGGCACGGCCAGCGGCAGCACCTCAGCAGCAGGCGCTGCTGCTGGTGCCGTCAGCAGCGGCAGCAGCAGTGAGCGTGGCCCGATGAAGTTTGTTGACCGTGATGAGCACGTGTACTTCTGGTTCCCGCTGCTGGCGGGCCTCAGTGAGCTCACGTTTGACCCACGCCCTGAGATACGGCGCAGCGCTTTAGAGGTGCGTGGCGCTGTGGTCTGCTTGAAATGAAAGAGTGCATGTTTTGATTTAGCGGTTGATGTGTTGGTGCGGTGAGCAGTACGGCAGCACGCTCATTGGTGCACAGAGCACTCGTTGCGTAGGGCACCCGCAATGCTGCATCAAATGCACATGTGCCATGCGATTGTGAAGGATTGATGTTAATTGTCACACTGTGGCTGTCGGCTGCTCAACTCCTGCTGTCGCTGCTCACTCTTGCTGGGCTGCAGGTGCTGTTTGACGTGCTCAAGACGCACGGTGGCAGCTTTGCAGAGAGTTTCTGGGCGCGCATCTTTGAGCGCGTGCTGCTGCCCATCTTTGACCACGTGCGGGCAGAGGTCACTGACACCACCACCTTCACCAGCGAGAGGAGGCGCGCGCAGGAGGACGCGTGGCTGTACGAGACCTGCACGCACTGCCTGCAGGTGCGTTACGTGCGGCTGCTCACGTATGTTGAACTCACATCTGCTGTTGAATGCTTGGAGCTTGGAGCCTGTCTGCATCAAGCTGCATTCTTCCTGCCTCTCTCACAGTGCGGAGATTCGTTGGTAGTACGAGTTTAGGTGAAAAGTATTGTGCGCTGCTGCCATCGTGCGGCCACCACTCACCGGTTTTTTTCGCCCCTCCCCTCCCCCCTGCAGCACCTGGTGGACCTGTTTGGCCAGTTCTACGAGCCCATGGGCCCGCTGCTGCCGCGGCTGCTGGACCTGCTGCGCGGCTTCATCGCGCGCAGCCATGCCAGCCTGGCCAGCGTGGGCGTGGCCGCCTACACGCGCATGGTGGCCAGCTGCGGCTCCAAGCTGGACAGCGACGCATGGCAGCAGGTGAGACGCGGCGCTGGCTGCACCTCTGGCGCTGGCTGCACCTCTAAGCAGTTGTATTCTCTTGTCTGTGTGCGCAAATTGGCACAGATAGCCTGGGCTAACTAGGCATCATGTACGCCGTGGTCTAGACTGATTGCCCGGGTGCTGTACATGGTTATGAGGGTGGCAACAGAAAAGCAGGTGCAGTGGCATGTTCGTGCTTCAGCTGAACCGCACTGATGAGCGTGGTTGGTGCTGTGCATGCTGCGCCTGCAGGTCATTGGCATGCTGCAGCAGGTGATGCAGGACACGCTGCCAGATGCAGTAGAGCTGGTGACGCCGCCACTGCGAGCAACAGGCAGCACAGACGTGCAGGCACCAGGCACACCCTTAGCAGCAGCAGCAGCGAGTGCCTCCCTGGCTGGTGGGCAGCCGCGGCCGCCATACACGCTGCGTGAGGGTGTGGGAATGCGGCGGCTGCTCAAGTTCAGGGTGCAGGCCGGCGTGCAGCTGCTGCTGGTGCAAGCTGCGTCAGAGGTGTACGCGCAGCACTACCATCACATGGCGGTGAGTGGAGCGACAGTGCTGACAGGGTGCTGGGCGCGTGTCATGCATGGCGCGGCATGCTGCTGCCGTGTGTGTTGGTCTGCACTTCTTGATGTGCCAGCTGCAGCTGTGTGCAGAGCGCAGGTCTCACAGACCATCTCATCAAGTGTGCAAAGTGTGCCGCAGTATTGGTGCCATGCATCCATCTGGTTCGGATTATGCTGTAGCTTGAGCAGGTGTTGATGTCAGTGCTACTTGCTAACAAGCAGCCCTGCGGCTCTGTTGCGGTGTCTCCCATGCAGCCTGGTGCGATGGTGCTGCTGGCAGATGCGCTGCAGCAGGTCTTGCAGCATGCACGGCGTGCCAACACCGACCTAGCGCTGCGCAGGCGGCTCGCAGCGCAGCAAGCAGGCGACAGAGTGCAGGAGGAGCGGTGCATCCCCGACCCTCCGCTGCTGCGCCAGGAGAGTGAGGCCAGCCACGCGTATCTGTCGGTGCTGATGCATGTGGCCAGCAGCAGCAGGATGCCAGGCTGGCGCGGAGCTGAGCAGGCGCGGCAAGCGATGAAGGTGAGCACGGCTGTGCGCTGCTGTTGTAGCTGCACTGCGCATGGCTGCAGAAGAGGCATGTCCTTTGGAGTGGAGTGCAGGCCAAATCAGTGCTCAAGCGCGTGTTTAGTAGTGCTGCTGCGTGCGGCTTCGTGGATGTATACAGCGTCAATGGCAGCTGGCTGGGCTGACCTGCGACTGCACAGGTACGGCTATGTGGGTAACGCTGCGGAATGTGCAGATGCAGCGCGTGTGTTTGTGTTGTAGCTTGCAAAGAGCTGTCTCGACAGTACCACAGAACAGCATGGTGTTGATTGGTGATGACGAACTGTTGCGCAGGACCCTGCCAATCTAAAACCATCCTTGTCGTCAACATGCATGTACAGCGTTGTTTGTGTTGGAGTTTGGCGGGATGGTGTAGGCGAGATGGGCTCTCATCCTGCGCTTGTGTGCCGCCCTGCCCTTGCAGGCGTCTGAGCGTCTGGTGCAGCTGTCATATGCAGTGCTGGAGCGCTTTGGGCTGGGCGTGGATGCAGGCAGCAGCAGCAGCAGCAGCTCCCAGCAACAACAACCGTACAGCAATGGCAATGCAGCAGCAGGCAGCAGGCTGTCCGGCATAGGCAAGAGTGGCTCATCCGGCAGCCTTGTCAGCATCGCTGCTGCTTCTGTGGAGTACACGGCCTTTGCTCCGTTGGTGGTGTCTACGCTCAAGGTGGGCAACATGACCTGTTGCTGTATTACTTGCAGATTTTGCTGCTCGGGTTGCCACATGAGGGGCGTTGCAGTGCAGGTGCGTAATTCATAAATTAAATGCATGTTCAAGGCTCTGTGCGTGCTGTGCTTGGTGTTCAGAGCTGTGGTCCAAGGGCGAGCATGCTGCACAGCGAGCCCAGGTGCCCCCCCCCCGGTCTGCTTGGGATGCACATCGAATGCAGCTGAAGACTTCTGTCGCAAAGTGTTACACATGGCTGCTGTCGACGCTCCCTTCTGTATCTAAGAGAATGGTCAAACAGCTCCTACAGTTGGACTTTCTCTGCCACCGCATGTGCTGCTAAGTGTGCTGGCGCATCAAAACAACCGGCGCATGCTGTCACGTCTCTGGGATGCTTGTGCTGATGACAACGTGAATGCTGAATATCAACGTCCATCTAGATAAACATAGACACCCTGTCTGCTCTCTGCCGCGTGTGCGTCCGTACCGCTGTGCAGGCGCTGAGCACGCTTGAGTCGGCCACCTTCCAGGCTGAGCTGGCGCGCTTCTTCCCGGTGCTGACCAAGCTCATGACCTGCGACTACGCAACAGCAGACGTGCAGCGCGCACTCAGCGAGCTGTTCCTCGTCAAAGTAGGGCCCATGCTGCCAGTGCTGGCGCAAAACCAGCGCTGATGCTCAGAGGCTGCGCCTAGGCAGGCCTGGTGTGTGCTACACCGTAGCACGTGTGTGTTGAGGTTGGGCCATCCCATTGCCAGCGCTTGCGATTGGCGCACAAGCAGATGTGAGAAGTCGCCAATTTTGCCAGTATCTGAGGTGATGCAGATGCATGCGCGCTTGCTGTGCCTGTTGGCAGAGGTGTTATGGCTTGTGTCTGGTTGAGAGAGCGAAGGTCAACAAGCCTCGTCTTGATCAGACGCTATTTGTAACAGAGCGAATGTATACGAATCCTGGACTCTAGGTACTCCTGTACACAAGAGTCAGTGGATCACACGCCCAGCAATTGGCGTCGTACCTCTGGAGCAGCCTGCACCGGATCCGCAGACTCTGCGGAACGCGACGGCGGATGCCCGGCACTCGCCGCATAATATGGTCGTGCATGTGAACAGATGCCGGTGTCGTCGACGCCATGCCAGTCAGTGACTCGTCATATAAGGCTGGTCTGTTACCAACACAGCAAAATGCAAACCGCCAAAGGCCTCGTCCCATATGCCGGTACAAACTGCCAAGATGTACCTTGCAATATTGAACACGCACACCCTGGCAACCTGACAGACCCATCTGCGACTGAAGACTCTTGACGCACGCACAGTCTGCACACGGCAACCATGACAGGCTACGCGGATGCACAACACCTCTCTGTATCTGCAGGACACAAGTGCAACAAGTGCAACCTATGTCCGACTATTCAAATGACTGTTCAAAAGTTCAGCAGATATGGCAGCAACATTGTATAAGAGCGTCAGCCATCCAGAATCCCATGACCACCTGCAACACTGCAGACAGGCCACACCAGCTGTGAGATCTCCAGGTGCAGCGCCTGCCACACCTTTCCACTGCCACCGCTACGGCACGCAGCACACGCAATCACATCATGCATCGCCTTCCGAGCTGTCAATCACTCCACAGAGCACTGCACCACATCAGCCGTTCAAAGTGGATCCATAAGAGTAACATCATAGTTTCTGTTTGCTTTCTGCCCTGTGCTGTAACCCAGTGTTGTCCATGATCTGTTGCTTTGAACTGCACCTGTGCCATTCAAAGCTGCAGCCTTTCCAAGGCCATGCTACCACATATCAGGCGCTAGTCTGGCAGTACTCGTTCGGACAATATCTGCATCATGCAACACACAGCAGCAAGCATGCTACACAAGCTTAACACAAGAGCTACACCCAGCGCTCAGGTGCCAGAGCTGTGTGCCATGTTGATCGGCCAATGTTGCGCTGTGCCATACAGTGTAGTCGCGCTATAAGCAACACCCAGATAAGAAACCCCCTGATTTAAGCAACGATATGGCTTGCAAACGGTTTGGACAAGGCAAAAATGGGTGTGAATAAGCAACGACAGATAAGCAACAAGCAACGCCCTGAACCTCGTCTCCAGTGGGCGTTGCTTATACAAAAGACCCAATGGGCAGCTAGACGAGGGCGGCGTGACCGAGGGTGAGCTGAGCACCCTGGAGATCCTGCAGGAGGTGGTGCCGGCGCTGGCAAAGCAGCAGGAGGCTGAGGCTGCAGAGGAGGAGGATGGTGATGAGGACCCCCTGTATGTGCCCGTCAGCTCAGCAGCAGCCCAGCAGCATGGCAACATGTTCCTGAGCTACCTGGCTGACCACCCAGGCAGCTTCAGTGCAGAGGACGTGGCTGCGGTGAGCAGGCTGCTAGACAAGGTGCTGCAGGTGCAGGTTGCTAGCAGGGTACAGGCGCCCATCACCGGCTTCTTCACTAAAGCGCCAGCAGGCACCCCACCAGCAGCTGGAGCAGCAGCAGCAGCTGGCACTGAGGGAGACCCCATGGTCGTTGAGGGAGGCATGGTTGTCGACGTTTTGGCGAGGGTTTATGAGGTAAATCGATGCAATTATATGTAATTAAGTAACAGTGACTATATAACAACCACGATCAGCCCCAGAAAGCCTTTAAAAAGGGAGTTCCCAGATAAGCAACAAACGATTTAAGAAACGATATTGCTTGCAAGAAGGGTGTTGCTTATAGCGCGACTATACTGTATGTCAAGAAATGCTGGCCCAGGCATCTCGCCTCGCACTGCGCAACCGAATACAGCGCACCTTTCCTCCTCAAAGTATCAGCGACACCAGCGACATTGCCTATGCAGTGCTTTGTGTCCAAATGCTTCGTATGCACCTGACATGAAACGACCGTCCAGTTGTAACGCACGACACACTTGTGGTGAACCACACAGCTGTTATGTGTGCAAAAAGCAAGAAAACGGCAGGGGCCACAAAACGAGATCTAACAGAAGACAGGATCAGCGTTTCCGTCCGCCAACCAAAGCATTAACACATCATCCAAAGCAGTGCCCTCCAGACAGCGGCAGACTGGTTCTGTCAGGACCTGCCAGAACCTCTTCACCGAGTAAAATTAGTTCGACGATCATCCATCACTTGAGCAGCAGCACACACCAAATCAAAGCAGCAGCACGCCCCACCACCCCCGCAACCCACATTGCCAGATCAGGCAGCCGCAGGTTTCTGCCAGCAACTGCTAACTCATACCCTAAATTTTGGGAAGCCATAACCCCAGGGCAACTTCCAAGCTGCGCGTGATGGCACCTGGTGCACCACAACACAGATCGGCTGCCCGATACAGAAGTAGACAGACACTAACGTACACTGCCACAGCAGGCACCCCAGCCTTTTGACACGAACACGTTTCCAACTCTTCATCCGCCAAGGACATAGTAGCACGCCAATGCATGCAGCAGCAAAAACAATGCCCATTGCTCATCCCCATGTTGCTGAACTCCCCTGCCCCCCTGCACGGGCCGACGCAATGCGCGCTGCGGCCTGCGCCTTTCTAACGCTTTTCCTCCGTCACACATACGCCGTCCTGAGGCAGCTCTGTTGCTGCTGCTGCTGCACAATCAGGCAGCTGCCAGCAGGCCATACCACGCTCCTGCTGCCAGCCAAGTCAGTGCAGCGGGCACCCAAAGCACCAGCAGCACCTGCAAGCAGCACCGCACAGCAGCACACTCAGCACACCTGCCCCAGCTGCAGTCAGCTTGCCTTGCTTGTGTGTGCCCCCGCCCACTTACCAGGATGAAAATGACTGCATACGGGTGCATCTGGCCACACGAAGGACACACAGTGCACATACAGCGAAGTGCTGTAGTCAGCGTGCTGTCGCGTATATCTGCTGGCCAGCGCTGCGCTGGCGACGCACCTGCGGCACCTCCAGCCACCACGGCAGCATGTGCACGTGCGCCTGCATGGCAGCCACTGACGCAGGCAGCTGCGTCTGCTTGAAGCGCAGCCGGAAGCCGCGCTCAATGAGGAACGTGGCACACACCGACGCACATGTCAGCAGCACCTGCGCAGCACACAGCAGCGCAGGCGCAAGCACGTGCATGTGTCAGCTGGGCGGCTTGTGGCAGCACACCACAAGAGGAGACACCACAGAGCAGCTGCAGTGGAGCATCTGCAGCTGAAGACACACTTACAATGATCAGTGTGCAACAGCTGGCGCATAACACTTGCTGTGACACAATTCATGCTGCTACCCAGAACAGCCTCTTCAACAAACTGCATCTGCCCTACTCCTGCTGCTGCTGCTGCTGCAGGCAGTGTTGCTGCTGCTGCCTCACCTGCATGCTCGTTGCAGTGGTCTTGCACACCGCGCCAGCCAGTGCAGGCTGCTGCAGGCTGCGCTTCAGCAGGCTGCCTGCTGCCTTGTCCAGCGCTGCTGCCAGCCACTGCCAAGGCGCTGAGTCAGCATACGGCCCACTCAGCAGCTGGCTGCAGGAGGGCACAACGCCTGAGCTGATCACTGCAAGGCCTACCATGGAGTTGAACGCAGCTGCATGTGCAACGAGAGCAGCGGTGAGACGTTGTCACAGGAGGAGGGTCAGGCAGGCGTTGTGGCGAAGTCAGAGGCTGAGGGGAAACAGCTGCGCTGACAAGTTCAGCCCATTCCAGCGCCGCACGTCTATGTTTGGCAATAACACTGCGCTGCGCTGGAATATTGCTGTGCACCAGGCTATACCAAACTACTCCAAGCACTTTGTGGTGTCCTGCGCTGCACACTCACATGCGCGCCAGTCGTCCAAGAAGAACAGCGAACCGACAAAGTTGTGCATCGCCCCCGTCTGCACCAGCAGGTGCACCACCAGTGCTGACACAGGCCCAGTTGCGCTCATGTGCTTGTACGCGGATTGCCTGATGTGCGGCATAGTCAGCACCCGCCTGATTGTTGTGATGGCTGTGCGGTGCTGCATGTAGAACGCGGGACACTGCTTGTGCAGCACAATGGCCGCCACGCCTGACACGCAGCACAGTGCTGTCAGCAGCTGCAGGAGCGACAGCGGCGGCGCAGTTGCCGCGCATACCAGCCAGATGAACAGATTCAGGTGCAGAGATAAGAAATCAAAGGCCCTGAAGTTGTAGCTGGCGTGCCTGTACATGTGGCAGCAAGCAGAACAGCCAGGCAGCAGCAGCGGCAGGTCAGCAAGCGACAGCACGAGCACAGCATACACACTGCGTAGGCACAGTACGTGCAGTGACCATGTTGTCTGCTGTGATTGCCTTAGCTAAATCCCAAAGAGTGACAGATGCCCTAAAAGCTGAAGGAGCAGCAACAGCAAATCATGAGGGGTCACCTGACCAGGCACTGCCACTGCCTTCCCTAGGGAGCCCAGGCTGGGCAAGAACCGCTCTGAACCAACTGCAAAGCCTCAGCCAGTGCTTGTGAAAACGCACCACTTTTGGAACGCTTTGTCCACGAACCAGGGCCTGAAGGACATGTTGAAAGGCAGAGCAGGGCTCCACTTCTGCTTCCTCCGAGCCACATGATCAAGCACCGCCTGACTTACTGCTGGACGATCTACGGGATCAGTGCTTTTGCGGGCTTTGCTAGAGGCCTCGCCACGCTGTTGCCAAGAGGCTTCCTCAGCTGGGTCCTCCATCACGGTGCTGTAATGCCGGCGAGGGTTGCCAGTTGTCACCAGACCACGCTCATTCAAGGGAACATGCTGCTGCAGGGCCGAACATGGCGGAGTCCAGCAAGCATGCCAGTCGTCGTCGGCGTTCGTGTGCGAACCACAGGGCCATTGGTGGGTTACGATGGAAGGTCCGTAAAAAATCTGCCCATCTGAAAGTTAGGAACGATATTATTTTACATTCTTATGGTGCAGCTGCTGCCAGCCCTACGATAGGGCTCAAGCGCTACTGTACAGTGATCCCTGCTGGGCACGTCAGGCTGGTGCATGACTGTTGACGTGCAAGCCGCCCGTCCGTGAGCTGAGCTCAGCCATCGCTGAACAGCAATCAAATCAGCATGTTCCAGCGGCAGCTGTCACGATCAATGCTTTTGCTTCAGAGCACAGAATCCAAAGCACCTGGTGCTTAAGAGCACAAGGTTCGTGCTGTGCAGGCTTGGTTGTACTTGCCAGTGGGTGATTCGCAAGCCGCTTGCGAGTCTGCTCTGCAAATGCGGCACCATATAACCCAGTCCATGCATGGCCACTGTCAAAGAACGGGTGACTGTGCTGCACACAATCAGAATAGCAGCCTGTCAGTGCAAGCATTGCACCACATAGACCAATCACAGCTACCAGTACTGCTCAACATCATCAGTCGTGCTGTGCCATCAGACGTGAAGCAGGCATAAGTGGCTCTGTTACAGCAAGCACATGTGGCAACATAGCTGTGCACAACGCCCACAAAAGCATGCATCATGCAGCGGCGGCCGCTGCTGTTAGAGAGAGTAGCAGCGGGCATGTGGAGCTCTGGTACATCAGCTACCTACAATCGCGGGGTGCCAGCTGCCGACCACTGGCACTTGGCGGCACTGCTTGGTGGCAACAGATATCCCAACACAAACAATGCACGTCACTGCTCGCAGCCAGTCAACAAGCCAGCTGCGTCAGCTGCCGCCGTCACAAGAACTCAGGGTACAGCTCAGGGTTCACGAATGGGATGAGCGCCATGACGATGACCTGCTCATAATATGCCGCGCGTGTGACCGCGTTGTGCGTCAAGTGGCCGACTGTGCCGCTGCCCCTGCCAGATTCCACGCGCCCAAACAGCAGGTCGTCAGCTGCGCCCAGCTCCATGCCCTGCTGCAGCACCAGCTGTGCCAGCTGGTGTGGCAGCAGGAACTCTGCTGACCTGGCAGTGCTGATGGCGCCTGCACAGCAAGGCGCAGGGATTGGCATGGCAGAAAGTTGACAGTTCGATCATGTGTAGCGCATGGCAAGCCGGGCTGCATGCTGAACTGCAGCTTCATAACATAGTGCTGTACATGCTTGCGGGCCAGCCGGGGAACAGCCGACACGCAGTTCTGCCATGATGCGGCAGCGAGGTTGCTGTCAACTCTGTGGCGGTGCTGATAGCTGCGATACCAAGAAAAACAGGAGCAACAGCACGTGCACGAAAGTTCAATCAACACGCAAACAGAAGGAGAGCCCACTTTTGTGTGCATGCTGATAGCTGCCAGGCAGTGCCTTGGCAGCTGCTCGCCTCAGGTTGGTGTATGCAAGGAGTAGCAGCACACCTGCTGCTGCTGAAGCCTGCTTGACTGCTGCCCATGCGAAGCAGTGCAGGTCGTCACTGCTGCGCTGCAGCAGGCCTCCCTCTATGGACACAAGCAGCGCATCATGCGGCCAGTCCTGCCGCTGCTTGTGAAGGCTGTGTATGCGGTTCACAGCCCTGCAGGCGGCAATGCGTCACAGATTACGCAGCCGCAGTTGGCGCACCAAACTACAAGAGCAGCGCCATGCTGTCCGTACCTGGCAACGTTACGTCCAGGATGGTGGATTGCGCAGGCCATGATGGGTAATCTGTACATACTGTACAAGCAACCATCCAAAATGCTGTTGGCAGGGATGCGCGGCACGTGGAAGCAGCAGGCATGCAACAGCCCTGTGCCGACAGAACCAGGCTGGCCACACCGCCTGATACACAGACGCGAGCACTGGCAGCTGCACATGCCGCTGCTGCTGATTCCCTCTCACCCTAGCAGTGTCTCTTCGTCTCCCATTGGCTGCTCCGGCACACCTGAGACTGTTGACACACCTACAGCACAGCTGCATCATATATGATATATGCACGCTCTCCAAGTGTAGGTGCATGCAACAACAGCGGGACGCTCGCACTGCGCTGAAACTCAGACGTCCACACTTCGTGACGGCCCAAGGTGACTGGCTGATGGGCCAAGGGGCTTGTTGAGTTTTACTGCAGGCTGCATCACGCACCTTTAAATGTCATGGGGGCACGTGGGAAGCACTGCTGCACTGCTGCTGTGGCTGCAGCGATCTTGGCAGGGTTCTTGCTGGCAACCACCACCAATCGATCGCCAGCTGGCACCAGCAGCCCTCCCATGCTGGTTGCTGCCCAGCTCAGCGAACAGAATGCCAGGCAGAGATGTCGGCAGTGCTGATGGCAGTGCTGCTGGCACTAGCAGCACGCTGCAGTGCTGGCAGCCAGTACTGGTCGCCACAGAAGCATGGATCGCCAGTGAAACAGGCCCTGATCAAAATTACGCCATAAAATTTAGGGTCAGGCCAATGCTTGAAGTATACAACGCCTCCTTGGCTCAGGTCTAGTGCTGCTGCTGCTGCTGCTGCTGCTGTCACTGCTTGTTCCGACGTGCTGCGTCTTTGATCACTTCTGAACACAGGTGCTTGAAGTGTGCAACTTCGTGCATGACATGTGGGCTTCACATCGCCAAACCCTTGAGCGTTGTCGATACGATCGGCCTGTTGGGCTCTTTGAACGCTTGCGCTTTTGCCAGATCCACAGCAGCCTATTGACCTCGATAGAACAAACAGGAGCTTTATTACCATGTAGCTGCATGCCAGGTACATGTAATCAAGCGCACATGTGCCTGCTATGTTTCACCAGGTGACCTGCTACGTTTCACCAGGTGACAGAGCACACATGCCAGTACAATGTTGCGGATCAACGGCTGCTCTGCAGCACCTGGAAAAGGCTGCAGCCCACGGCAACAAACAGTGCATGCATCTGCTCGGCAGATACCGCTACGCACATTATGCACCAGCTGGGTGGCAACCAGATCACAACCAGGCATGCTGCGCTGCGCATGGCCCCCGAAGGATACCCTGACTTGATCAATCCAAACCACAACGCCAGCAGCCTCATGCTCATGCTAATCCTGAAGCTGTTCTCACATCAAGGGTTTGTGCCCGCCGTGCTGCACTGCATATTCAGAGGAATGAAGGTTTGCTTCAGCTGCAGCAACACAGCTCAACACAGCATACAACTCGCGATCCGACTCTAACAACATAAAACGTGGCCAGCGAGCCCAATGCACGAGGCAATGAAGCAGGCTATGCACATTGTGTGCCCCGCCAACCAACCCATGCTGGCACCGCTACAAACCGCCAAAAGCGCGTTGCTTGAAACATCGGCAGCTGACAGGCCAGAGCAGTACACCATCATCCAGCCACAAAGCTGCAGCATACAAGCCATACATAGCACCATCTGCCGTCTCACCAGCCTTGAGTGACGCAGGTGTGCGCGCACACAGCGCATGTGAATAGTGCGCTGAGCTGAAAACACCAGCCCCAACACATGTGAGCTGCAGTGAAGCCGCCAGCTGGGGTATACAATGTAATGCACAAAGCACACGCGCGCCATCTAGCACCCCGCCGTCATCAGCCTGATGGCCTGGGGCCACACGCCATACGAGTGGTGCATAAGGTCATGCAACCAAGCAAGCACCACTGGACACAAGTAGTAGAGCACAACCGTCTGCTCAGGCGACACCACGCGCAGCAGGCAGTGTGCAGTTGATGCACACAAAACAGCGGACGGTTTTATTCGATACATCTCTGCAACACTGGTGAGTACAGCAAATGATGCTATATCACTCTCAACCGCACCACTGGATATCGCCAACGACACTGCCAAGGCTGATGCGTGCGCAACACCCTGGGAAATGCAGAATTGAGTTGACTGCCTCCGCCTTCACGTCACTTCAAACGACACTTCCAGCTTACGGCTGATGCGTGCGCAACAACCTGACAAACACAGATATTCGTTGAGTTGACTGCCACCGCCTTGACGTCAGGTTGGTTGGGGTGCTCTCTCTGCCATGCATCACAGCACGCCGCACATGCACACCCCAGGTGTTATAATATAGGCTATTCAATGACAACCACACTCGGATGGATACCACAGCACCTCTCGGCAACAGCCGCCAGCCTGGCAATGCCAGTGACAGGCACTGCTGCACTAATTGAGTTTAAGCGCATCAGATTCTACAACAAGCTCTAAGTTGCGTGCTTGCCAAAAACATAAGGCATACCCGACACTGGCAGCTAGCATGGCAGGGTTGACGACAATTGCAACCTTCCCTGCACTGGCCAGGCGATGCAGCATGGTAAGTTCAGAGCAGCACGTGTTGCGCATAGCGCACGTGGGTGCTGCACGGGTTGTGTTCCTCACATAATGCTGCCACAGTAACCACATGGCTACTGACTTCTCTTGTAAGCTGCTGGCTGAAAAGCAGAGAAACAAATGCAACGAGACACACATAAAGCTGCAGCGGCGCTGAGCATTGTAGCACTTCTCCCAATTGCCACTGGCTTGACCGCTGGATGCGCAAATGCCTATGATGAGTGGCATGCATTTAACATAGAAACACGCTATGCGCGCAGTTGATCTGCACCTAGGGCATGCCCATCCCTGTAATCAGTGCTTCTGGCGGTAGTAAACTTTGTACGCCACACCCTTGGCCACTGCCGATTTGCAACCGGGTTAAATGCAAGGGCTGACATTTAAACGTAAGATCCACCACACACGCTTGTGCTGCTGCATACAACAGCCCTGCAGCAGCCAGTCGTACACAATCACCACATTGGACCACGCTGCGCGCACGCACTGTGCGTCGCACGCAACGCTTGCGCGGCACAGACGTTGCAGGTGCTCCACAAGCATACCCTGGCTGCCCGTGAACTCTGACAGACCCACATAACACTGCCACGCAGCGTTACCAAGACTGACCGTGACTGAGACATATGTCTGGATGCATCACACGATGGCTGACACACTTGGGGTTCACCACACTTGGGGTTCACCACACTTGCTGCAAAAAAGCCACAGTGCGGCTGCATCGCAGGCGCAGTGAACGCACGCAGTTGCTCTAGTCGTGGTGCACGGGAGTAGCCTCGGTCAGCTGAGGCAGCGGTGCAGGGCCAGCAGGTGCTGCAACCTCTGCGTCGCCGTGGTTGCTGCCTGGCTTGGGCACGCGGCTCTTGCCACGCATCTGCTGGCGGCGGAAGGACTTGGTGCGTGGTGCCTGGATGCACTTGGTGAACAGCGGCTTGGAGTTCTCCACGGTGAGCCACGTGGGCGTGATGTTCTCCAAGAACTGCAGCACTGGCCTGACGATCGGCTGCAGCAACAAACACGCAGCGGAGATAGAAGGCAAGTCAGCAGCTGCATTGGCAAAGGACACACATCAGCACGCACATCAGCATGGAGCTTGAGTCAAGGTGGGGGTGCAAGCAAATCCAGCATGTATGTAGGTAAGCCAAACTGTGCACGTGTATAACGATGGTCCCAAGCTGAGCGAGCCTGAACTATGCGTACACCATGCGAGGGCCCGCTCAGGCGGGGTGGCGTCTCACCATGAGTACTGGGTCCACCAGCGCCTTCTCAATCTCCACCACCGTGTAGATCACGATCATGCACACGGCCACGCGCGCCACCTGCACCGCCACCATGGCCTCCATGGCAAAGAAGGCGTTCACGGCAGGCGTGTACGTCAGGAACACCTGCAGGACAGGCACGGCGGGGATCATCAGCAGCAGCAGCAGAGTAAGTGCCGGTGTTAAGCACAGTAGTTGCAGTGCATCCCTTTATGAGGCCATGCACCAGCCGCACGCCGTCGCAGCCGCATTGCAGTCATTCACTACCATGTTGCCCTCCTGACCAAAGCATACACAACTGGAGTCAAGACATTGTCCACAATTCATGCTGCTGCTGCTGCTACTGTCCATCAGCAGTTGCGTACTGCTGATGGCCACAGGCTGTCGCAGCACAGCTCACCATGAGCAGCAGCGTTGCTGTGACGGAAAAGTAGACTACCTTGTTGCCTTTGAACACGCGGGGGTGGAAGGTGGACGTCTTCAGGAATCTGCAGGGGGAGGCAAGTGACGCATGGGGATGCTGGTTAGCGCACGGCTGCTGCTGATGCTGCCTTACGTACAAAGATGCAGAGATGCGCGAATGCCAAGGCCGTGGCTGGGACAAACACCACCCAGCTGCAGCTACCGATAGCAGGTGATGCTGATGGGGTGATTTGGCAGGGAGTAATGTTTGCTGCCGCTGCTGCACTTCCTGCTATGCCTCAAGTGAGCCACCCCAAACACAGCACGAAATTATCTGCTTCTGCTGTGTTGGGCAGCGCCGTGGTGCCCCCCCTTCCACCCACCTGCAGGTGATGAAGTACACAACCTGTGCTCCCACCAGCACGTTGAAGGCCTCCGCCCTGCCCTGCCCCAGGCTGCGCCCCGTCTTGAGCGCCCACTCAAACATGCCCAGCACCAGCACCACCACCAGGTGGCACACGAAGAAGCAGCGCCACAGGATGAGCTTGCCCAGCAGCCGCTTGTTGGGCCGGCGCGGGGGCCGCTCCATTACGGTCGGCTCAGCGGGCTCAGCTGCCAGGGCCAGGCCCAGCGTCACGCTCGTCACCAGGTTGACCAGCAGCCTGCAGGGCACACACACAGCACCACATAACGGCAACCAAAATGATACATATACTCATCCTGCACTACTAGCACCTACTACGGTCACACGAAAAAGTCAGCATCCTGCAAGCATGCACTGGTTGGCACACGCACCATTGATGCAGCATGTGCTGTGCGTGCTGAGCTTTGATGCAAGCAAGAGCCACTCACACTTGCAGCGCCGTCAGAGGTGCGTTGGGGTTGCCCAGGATGTACGAGTAGAGCACGGACAGGCCCTGGGCCAGGTTCACTGGCAGGTTGAATACCAGGATCTGCAAGCAACGATAACACACCAGCAGATCAGGCGTCAAACACCGCATGCACGCACGTTTTCGGCATTATGCGCTGCGGCAAGCAAGCTCTGACTTGCAGATACTGCAGCACAGCTGCTTCTCTCCTGCCCATTTGCTGCACAGCGCAGTAATTGTGCAGCAGCCCGCGCACCTTTCGGATGTTGTCCCACACGCGGCGCCCCTCCTTCACTGCTGCCACGATGCTGGCAAAGTTGTCGTCGGCCAGCACCATCTTTGCTGCCTCCTTGGACACGTCAGTGCCAGTGATGCCCATGGCCACGCCCACGTCAGCAGCCTTGAGCGCGGGCGCATCGTTCACTCCGTCGCCAGTCATGGCCACAGTCTTCTTCAGCTCCTGCAGGCACAAGGCAGCACACAGGTGAGGCACGCAGGTGAGCTCACGAGCAAGCTTGGATTCGCTTACTGTACCCTGTGCACAACAAGCTGGGCAACTGTTGGCTACAACCAGATTGCTTGCTTGCTAGCATGCAGCAGCTCCAGCGTACAGAGACACCTGGCAGCTGCCCTCACCTGCAGGGCGCGCACGATGCGCAGCTTGTTCTCTGGTGACGCGCGTGCGTACACGTTGCACGACAGCACGATGGCGCGCAGTGCACCGTCGTCAATGCGGTCGATCTCTGGCCCAGTGAAGACCTGCCCGTTGCCGGCAATGCCCAACATGCCACCAATCGCCAGCGCAGTCAGTGCGTGGTCACCTGCGCATACAACACCACCATGAGCGCACTGAGCAACAGCACCTGTGCATCTGCTGTGCATGCAGCATGGCAGCAGGAAGTGCGGCCTGCTGGCACAGCCAGTAACCACTGAAGCAGCAAGAAGAGCGCAGCACAACACCAGCAACCATGTATCACACAATTGCTCCAGCCGCTGCGACCCGCAGTGCCGCCGCACCTGTGATCATCTTGACCTGGATGCCTGCGCGGTGTGCCACCTTGATGGCGGTCATGGCCTCCTCACGGGGCGGGTCCAGGATGGCCAGCAGCATCACCATGGACAGGAACTTGTCGAGGCCCAGGATGGTGGCGGGTGTCAGGCTGGACAGGTCCTCGTCAGCAGGCAGCTCAGCCCTGCACCACACATTGCGCGGCACATGCACACATATTGATACATGTCGTTAAAGTGATGAGTGTGCTTACATGTGCTTAATGATGCATTTGCAGGCCAGCACCAGTACAGCGCCTCAACAGAAGGCGCTCTTATGTGAAAGCATGCAGACCTGGAGCCAATTGTGTCACAAGTGTGTGTTGCAGAGCTGCAGCCGACCAGCTGGTCCACAGCAGCATACATATCCGCCAACACCTGTTGACATACCACCCCCCACTGCGCCCACCTGCACAGCGCCAGCACGCGCAGGCCCTTGCTGCTCAGCTGCGCCTGCTGCTCCTGCCAGAAGGCCACGTCCAGCGGCGCAGCCGGCAGCTTCACATCATCGCCCACCACCTGGCCCTGGCACAGCGGCATCAGCCGGTCTGGCGCACCCTTCACAAAGATGATGCGCTTGCGCTGCGCTGCACCGGTCACTGGCGGCCCCTCCTCATGCACCGTGGCCATGAACTTGTGCTCCGACTCAAACGGCACAGACGCCACACGCGGCTTGGCAGCCTTCAGCTGCTTCTGGTCGATGCCTGCCTTCTCACACACAGTCAGCAGTGCGACTTCTGTAGGGGCTCCCAGAGGGGTGAAGGTTTCCTTGCCTCCCTCAGTGGACCTTGACAGCACGCTGTCATTGCACAGGGTGGCACCCTCCAGCAGTGCCTGCAGCGCATGCAGCTCAGTTGCAGAGCAGGAGCCTGCTGCGGGTGCTGGCGCGCTGCCATCAGCTGCCAGCTCGTTGCTGCTGCCGTTGGCGGCTAGCCGGCTGGTCTTGCTCTCGATGGAGAAGCCACCTTTGGGCGCGTAGCCGACGCCGCTGACAGCATACAGGCGTTCAGCAGTGCGGATGGAGACCACAGTCATCTCGTTCCTGCAAGCACCAGCCACAACAGCTCAAAAAGTCTGCACAGCATCACATTCCAGCAAGCGCGTGAACCCGCCGCCTAAGTACCCCTATGGCTAATGATTGCGCTGCAGTTGCTTCAGCCAAAGTAACATTGTGGAAGCATCACGCATGCCGCCAGCTGGCCATACATAGCTGCAGGTGCTTCATGGCAACCAAGTGGCAGGTATATGCATAGTCAAAACTACAGTGCAGCTGCCTTGTTGCTTCACACCAATTCTAGCAATCAGAACATCCTGCTGCACACATCTTCACATCCCCACAAGCCCAGGTGCGGGTGCTCACTTGGTGAGCGTGCCAGTCTTGTCGCTGCAGATGACGTCCAGTGAGCCCAGCGTCTCCACTGCGGGCAGCTGCCTGATGATGGCGTTGTTCTTGGCCATGACGGTGGTGCCTGCAGCAGCACGTGGCACACGGCAGACATGCTAACCATGAAATACGCTCAGGTACATACAACCTAGCAACAGACGACAGACACAACAAGCCCTCACAGCATAGCAGTAGGACCCAGGCAAAGCAATCACTGTGGCGGGCTCAGCTGGCCCGGGTCTGCAGCGCTGCCCACCCACCTATCGCAAGCACCACCGTCACCATGGCGGGCAGGCCCTCCGGGATGATGGCCACTGCCACCGACACCGCGCTCTCAAAGGCCTTGGTGAAGCTGTTGCCTGCGCGGAAGTGCGCCAGCATGAGCGTGATGAAGCCCACCAGCAGCACCATCAGCGCAAGCCAGCGGCCCAGGATCTCCAGCTGGTGCACCAGGTTGTTGCGCACGTTGTCAACCTGCAGCAGGCCAATGGTCGGCGAAACACACACGTCAGCACACACACCATACGCACTGCTTACTGCACCGTGTTGCGCAATCGACCGCGACTGGTGCACACGTGCAAGACGTCATGGGAGCAGGTGGCCTCCTCCATCGTGACACGTATTTGCTGCAGATTGTGCTAGGACCTATACAGCTGCTGCGACTCCTGCAGGCTTCCTGTGTAGATATATTGCAGACTCGAACCAGCAACAGTCTGAACTCTACTCCACAGTCGCTGTAGCGAGTTGCACGACTTGCTTTTTAAACTGCAGGTCTGCAAGCTGCAGCTGCAGCGCGCCCCCACCGTGTTGACCATCTTGTTGATCTGGCCAATCTCCGCAGAGTCGCCCGTGGCCACCACCACAGCCCTGGCCTGGCCGCTGGTGACTGCCGTGGCGCTGTAGCACATGCACTTGCGGTCGCCCAGGCTGGCAGCAGCAGGCGCAGGTGACAGCACCTTGGACACTGGCACGGACTCGCCAGTCAACATAGCCTCTTGGACCTGCGAGGCGCGGTGCACAGGATTCAATGAAGAATTGATGCTTTAGTGGTCAGGTGCGGCTGCAGCGCAGAGGGTGCAACCATGCTGTTGGCATGATGTGCGGCTGCAAGAAGACTATTTGCAGCGCCACCGCGGCTTCAACGGCTTGCACGCACGCTGTGCTGGATACACACGAGCGCGTAGTGACCATGCAGCCCCTGGTGCGCGCTGCTGCGCCCCACCTGCAGGTTGGTGCATGTGATGAGGCGCAGGTCGGCCGGGATCTTGTCGCCGCTCTTGACGAGCACAATATCGCCAGGCACCAGCTGGTCAGCGGGGATGGTCTGCTGCTCGCCTGCGCGAATGACGAGCGCGTTGGGCGACAGCATGGCCTTGATGGCCTCTGCTGCCTTCTCCGCCTTGCCCTCCTGCAGCATGCCGATGGCCGTATTGATGATGATCACTGCGGCAGCAGCAGCAGCAACAGCAGCAGCCGAAGGTCAGCATGCGTGCAATCGTCATGATCGTGATGCGAGCCACAGCTGCAAGCATCGCACAGGGCTCCAGCAGCAGCAGCTCATCTGCCTGCATACAGTCATGCTGCAGTTGCTGTACAGTGGACCGGTCGACAACACCAGCCATTGGTTTCCTGCAAGCTGCATGCAGTCCCGCTCCTGGCGCACCTAGGAACACCAGCCCAAACTCTGCCCAGGCTTGCAGCGCGCCCTCAATCACTGCTGCTGCAAAGAGGATGAAGATGAGCACCTGCGGCAGCAAGCAGTGAAGCAGCAACAGTGAAACACAAGCAGCACAAGTGTGACGCATCTGCTGAGATGCCGGCGCCAGACACAAAAGATAGCCCAGCCACCCGCCAGGAGCACGCTCGTTGTTGAGGCGGTGTGATAGGAGCATGCTCAGCTGCAGGAGGCAACGCACATCTCCAGCTGCCTGCACATGCTGCACAACCTGCTGCTGCTGCTGCTGCTGTCACCTCTGCAGCGTACTCACGTTGTTGAGGTGGTGCCAGAGCTTCTTGAGAAAGCCCAGCTTGGCCGGCGGTGTCAGCGCATTCGGGCCAAAGTCATTCAGCCTGCGCTGCGCCTCCTTCTCAGACAGGCCCTCTGCGCAACAGCAGCAAGGCAAGGCACGGCAGCGCAGTTTTAAAGGGCTGCACTAGCTAGAAACAGCAGAGAGCTAGCTGCACTGTCACTACCACCTGCACAGACAGCGGCAAATCACAACATCAAGACATATCAGGACACAAGCCACACACCAGCAGTGGTCAACAGCCACCTCACTGCATACTACAATTGCACATGAAACTGCTGCTGCTGCTGCTGCCACATGCCTGCAGCTCTAGTCCATCCAATGTATCATCGGCAGTTCAACATACAGCAGTAGTGATGATGCCTACGCCGGTGCTGCTGCTGCCAAAATCAAGACCAGGTCACAGCAGCGCACCTGTGGAATTACTGACCAGCTCCTGCACGACCTCCTCTGCATCTGGAATTGCATGCCACGGCACCTCATCATCCTCAACTTGGACTGACACATGTCCATCGGCACTGCCAAGCGTAGAGTTCTTTGCTATGCTGACAATGGACTTCTTATCAAGTGCTGTACTGGTCTTGGCTAAGCCCTTGGAGCCCCTTGCCAGGCCCTTTGAGTGCCTGCAAAACAGCAGAACCACGCAAATCTTCAAGTCCTGTGGTTGTGCTCTACTGTGCGGCTGCCTTTGTTGACTGCTGCTGTTGAGCTGCAAGCAGCAAGCACCAGCTGCGTTCCAAACCCTTGCTGCCGTCAGTAGAGCACGGAGTGCAGCCCATAGAAATACAAAACTCGCAGATTCATAATAAATATACTTTCAGAGCTAGGATAAGCCCAGGAAGTGCGTGTTCCGCAACCCTGGTCGTGACAAACAGCATTGGAGGTTGCAATGCACTTCACCTGGCGCCTGGCCCGAGCAGGCCAGCTCAAGATCCCTGGTCCGCGCACCTGCTGAGACGATCCAACGCTGACATCCTCGTCACCTGTGCTGCATACGTTGGCTGCACCTGCGAGTTCCGGGTCGGACCTGCCAAGTGTGTTGTGTCCAATCAAAGTGTGGCTAATCGTGCTTGTAGACTACACACAAAGCAAATCTCAAGTAAAAGTATGCGTTCCTTTCGGCCTCAGGGTCCTAGAACATCTAAGAAGCGCCGGACTACTGGCTCGGTCGCACATGTGACCGTCAGTCATATATTCGATTTACCAATATGTGATGGGAAGTCCTATGTTCACTTTGAATGTCAGATGTGCCTTCGCTTGTTCAAAACCCCTGGCACGACGACACTTGCTCTGCAGTGACACAGCTATTCGAACGGCTCTACCTTGCTCAGATCGTGGCCTGCTTGCTTTGAACTGCTGTGTAATGCACAACAGTACCATGCACATTTAATCAGGCAGCCTCAAGGGTGTAGCCGTGATGAATACTCGAGATCAGCATGAACAACAGCAGCAGCAGCAGCAGCAGCAGCAGGCGTGGCAGCAGCAGCAGGCGTGGCAGCAGCAGCAGGCGTGGCAGCAGCAGCAGGCGTGGCAGCAGCAGCAGGCGAGGCAGCCGCCGCCGCAGCAGCAGCAGCATGAACAACAACAACAACAACAACAACAACAACAACAACAACAACAACAACAACAACAACAACAACAACAACAACAACAACAACAACAACAGCAGCAGCAGCAGCAGCAGCAGCAGGCTAGGCAGCAGCAGCAGCAGGCTAGGCAGCAGCAGCAGCAGGCTAGGCAGCCGCAGCAGCAGGCTAGGCAGCCGCAGCCGCAGTGGCAGCAGCAGCAGCAGCAGCACCGCGCACAGTACATGCAGCATCACTATCTGCAACAACAGGCTCAGCAACGTGCACATGCAGACCATCAGCAGCACGCACGTCCAGAGCAGCCAAGAGCAGCACCGGTAGCAGGCAGCCGGCGCAAACGCTCAGACGCTGGCGTCGCCAGGGGCCCACGGCTAGCGCCAGCTGCTCCTGACGCACAGCAGGGCAGCGCACATGCAGCAGCTCAAGCTGCTTATGCAGCAGCACACCAGCAGTATCATGATCACAATGATGATCAGCAGCTACCAACTCCTGCCTGGGAGTCGCTGCAGCAGCATCTGCGAGAACTGCGGCAGCAATACCAGGTAGAACAGCAGCAGTACGCAGCCCAAGTAGCTGAGCAAGCTGCTCAGGCAGGGCAGGTGCCAGTGTCTGAGTGGCAGCGACACAGGGAGAACAGCTTCAAGCAGTTTCGTGCAGAAGCTCCGGCGCTAGCATGCCGCGTGCTGGTGCAGCACGCCGCGCCACCTGCCAGCAGCAGCTGCAGTGTTTGCCAGGAAAGCAAGTGTTGCACCATACGGTGAGGCACAGCAATGCAGCGATGCTGCGCTGTTGCATGTGCGCATCCTGCGATCGTTGTTGACTCTTGTGTGGTGATGTTGATGCTGCAGGTGCTCCACGTGCCACCCTGCAGCCAGCTGCGGCATGCTGGTGTGTGACGACTGTGACAAGCAGTTTCATAGAGCAGCCCACCTGCACAAGAGACAGCAGTTCATTGACGCAGGGCACTGGAAGGCCCTGCCCCGCGCTGACGCAGCAGCTGGTGAGTGGTCACCACTAGCTGCTATGTTCGCTGGTGTTGCCACGATACTCACATGCTATGCTCCTGATCTCACAGGATACTTCCCCTTCCAGCCCAGCCATTGCACCAATCCCAGCTGTGGACGCAGCCACTGCTTTGGGAGTGAGCCCAGCGAGCTGCAGCCCCTGGACTACATCACACGCGGTGAGATGAAATGCCAGCATTGCACAAGCCTGCCTGCATCTGGCAGCAGTACTTACACATTGGATCTAGACGATCACCGCAACAAGCGTGCGCATACCAGCATACTTCTAATGCGCATGCTCATTACCAGGGCTGTCGCTGCCAATTCTGCAGATGGCATCGTTGAAGGGAAGCGTGCTGGCTGGAGGTGCACAAACTGCAGCACAGTGCTGTGGCAGCAGCCGCAGGACTTGCTGTGCATTGGAGCCTGGCCAGCATCCAGGACTTGCTGTACATTGGAGCCTGGCCAGCATCCAGGACTTGCTGTACATTGGAGCCTGGCCAGCATCGATGAGCGCAAGCCATCTCAAGTATGCACCCAAGAGTGTGGTGCCCGGTAGTAGTCAGCCTCTGTGATAGTCAAGCATGTGTTGAGACAGCAGGGCGATGACACATGCGTGCGGATCAGTGCAGCGCCTCCTGTCAGGCCAGCGGCAGGTATCAGCAGCTTTCACGTAGCCAATGCACTTCTTGTCACATAGTGCACATCTCGCCAGTGCTGCTGTTCTGTTGCCCAACGCAGGACTGTGGTGGACGTGTCGCTGCTGCAGTTGTGGGATGCAGCTGTGCAACCCCACCATCTCCATGAGCGGCTTCTTGAAGGCCATTGTGGACGCTGTGGCCGTACTGCACCCCACACAGGTATGCAGTGCATGCGGGATTGGTACCTGCCCGCATGTATGCAATCTTGCAGGCAATGCTGTGCTTGTTGCCTTGTCCCCGCTGACCCGTATTTCTGCCTGCCTGTCTGCATCTTGTCGCTGGGCAGCCCCGGCGCGAAGTCAACGTGCACGCTTTTCGCTGCGCCCACAGCGAGTACAAGTTCTGCCAGACGGACCTGCGCCTGGGCCTGCAGCGGCTGAACGACCTTGAGTGCCCCGCATGCAGTGGTGGCATGGCTGGCGTGCACATAGAATCCAACATGAAGCTGTTCACTTGGCGGCGCGGCAGGGAGCCCTGGCGGCAGCAGCACTACAGCGAGTTCTTTGCAGACGATGCCAGCGTGCAGCTCAGCCTGCAGGCGCTTGACTTGGCAATGGGCAGCCGGGTGAGAATGCATGCAGGTGCAACGTTTGCCTGGCTGTCATCGGGGTTGTGTACCCTGGGTGCTGTCTGTCACCTTGTCTCAAACTGGTCCCGTGGTGGTTCTGCATACGTAGGTTTGCTTCGCGTGCACATGTGCGCTGCGATAATGCTGCTTGTTCTGACAGCCACCTGCCCTGCTGTTGTTCCTTGGCTGCGCTGTGTTCCTTCAGCACCCCGCCACCGACAACGTCTGCAATGGACTGTGGGCTGCGGCGTCAGACGGCCAGCAGCGACGCCAGGCACAGCAGGAGATCACAGGCCGCTGCGTGGGTGAGTTGGAAGAGTGGGCTGGTGATGGCTGACTGGTGGCAAGCAACATGAAAAGTAACTCGTAATGGGTGCCTGTCTTGTTGTTGCAGTACATGCTGCGCATTCGTCATGTTCATATGCAACCAACAGCTGAACTGTGCGCTTTTCTTGTTTGCTGCAGCAACTGATGCACGACATGGAGGCCCGATAGCAGCAGCAAACCTGATTGGTAGTGGCGAGCGCTACGGCTATGCGCTGCACCTAGCTGCCTAGCACCTGATTCCAGGCGATTTGCAGCAGCTGCACATAGACATCATGTGTAAGTGGGCCCCCTGGAGCGAGCGTGCTGTTCAGGCATTGCAGCAGCATCAACCACCTCCTGGCGCGCAGCAGCAGCAGCAACAGCAGGGACAGCAGCAAGGACAACAGCAGCAGCAGCAGGTGCAGCAGCATCGACCGCCTGCTGGCCCGCAGCAGCAGCAGCAGGGACAGCAGCAAGGACAACAGCAGCAGCAGCAGCTTGCGAAACATGTGCGCATACAGCAGCTGCGTGCTTTGGTGTGCAGTGGTGGCGGGATCAGCAGCGTGCGCAAAGCTCTGTCGCAGGCGCATGGCCAGCTTCACTCGCAGGCATGTCAGATGCTGTGGCAGCCAGGGTGGACCGATGGCTGTGCCAAGACGGTGGGAGAAGAGGGCGAGCAGCTCTTCTCGTACTTGTCCAAGTTCACTGGCACAACACGCAACCAGAGCTCTGCAGGTGAGCGCAGGGTAATACTGGTGGGTGCTGGATGGCTGTTTGCAAGCCACAGGATGACCGCCACAATTGTCGCAACACGCTTGAACACAGTGTGGAACCCTTCTTCTTCTTGCCCCAACACGCTTGTGCTTGAGGTCTTCTGCAAGCACTCTTCTGCAGGAAGTCTCCTGCGAGCGCTCTTTCACAGCCACAGGTCGTGCTAAGATATTCATGCTTGTAGGTCAGGGTTGCTTGCAAACGAACAGTTCTCCGCATCTCCTTGCAGGCTCCTCAGATGTGCTGACAGAGGCAGCAATGCAGTTTGGCCGGCGGAAGAGGGAGAAGCAGGCGCTGCTGCTGGCGCAACGCTACACGCGCTTTAGGGAGCTGCTGCCCAAGGCTGAGGCTGCGCTGCAGCAGCTGCTGGACGGCCTCGACAAAACACCAGAGCACGAGAGGCTGCAGTTTGTCCGGCAATGTAGACATGAGCTACAGGCCATGGCGCAAGGTGCGGCGCCTGAGTATCTGTCAGTTATTGGTCCAGCCGTTGTTGGCGGCAATGCTTGTGACAGCTGCGCCTCACAGGATGAGTGTGGTGTACAGACCTGCAGTTGCGCACTGGGGTAGTGGTGTTTCAAAAGTTGCTCAAAACTTGCGAATGCTTGCTTGCTGCCGCTGTGATGTATGCAGAGGAGGGGACAGGTGATCGCAGCCAGCAGCAGCTGCTGCTGCGTCAGTTTGCAGATGCTGTGCGTGCGCGTGATGCACATACCCTGACGGCCTACACAAGCGCTGCAGCACTCCGCTCTGGCGTGCAGCGCGTGTTGGCGTCCCGGGTTATTGCTGGTGTGTGGGACGCAAACACTTTTGTGCTGCATGACATGGCTACCAAGCTTGTCGCGCAAGCTCAAGCAAGCAGGTGCGCGACTTGTTGCTTGACCCTTTCTTGCTGCACCGCTGTTTTAGGCAATCTGTGCTTAAATGTTGAGTTGCCTTCCCCCGCAAGCCGCTGCTGCCGCTGCTGAGAGATGCTGCCGCTGCTGTTGCTGCTCTGTGTGCTGCGCTGTGCTGTGCCGCGCTGTCCTGTGTATTTATATGGTAGCATGCAAGCCGCGGCAGCCAGCCAGGTTATTGAGCAGAACTTTGCACCAGCTGTGCAAGCAAGCCTCGCGCGCAAGCGGAACATGCTCGAAAGCTCCTGCTACAACCTGAAGAAGCAGGAGGACAAGCGCGCTGCAGTTGGCGGTAAGGTTGACTGGGTGTGGCGCTTCTGAAACAGCATGCGCGTGTTGCAACAGGTGTGTATGTGAACCAGCACAGCATGTGTGTATGTGAACCCTTGTACTGTGGCTGCTTGTATGTGTGCTTGCGTGTACTCGACCCTTTGTATCGTGGATGCTTGCACTGCATGCAGGCAAAATTGATACTGCACTCTGACGTATCAGTAAAATTGATACTGACGGCATACGCAATGTTGCTTACTGCACTCTGCCCTGCTTGCTGCGTCCACTGCAGCACTGCCCAAGGAGCGCAAGCGCTACAACATGCATGGCAGTGGATGAGCTCAAGGCTTTCATACAACCCCTGATCATCAGGAGTCATGTGTCATGGTTACTAAGTACGGTTACTAACCGTGCTATGGGCCATAGCACCAAGATACGATCTGCCGAAGTTCGGCAGTACTGATACAGGACGGTGTGCTGCAGTACCACAGCAGCGCTAGCTGTGATATGGCTGGCTGGAATGGGTAACAGCTCCCAAAACAGATGTCACAGATGGCAACTGTTCATGCTCAGATTCCACCCCTGGGCTGTGCTCCCTGAAAATTACTCTGATCACTTGCACCGCTTCACGCTAGCGTGCTGTACACCTGCGGCACATGTATCACTGGACGGGTTGAGGGTGAGATGCCATGATGTCAATGAACGGATTTCAAGTAGACGCATGTGCTGCATCCACAAGTGGCTGTAGGCGGCTGCACCCATGATAGGATCTGAGACCAGCATATGAGCTGCAAGCGGCTCACCACTGCGTTGCACCATACTCGCACAGGTGTCAATGGTGTTCTCAAGAGGCTGCCGCAGTAGACAGTGTCCACACAAACACATTCGCCGCCGCTGGAACCGTTACGCTGATGTAGCATTGCCAATATCGAATTTGTTTGTTACCTTGTGGTACTAGACGACCACACTGTCTGCAAATGCTGAATTGCTGCGCTGCAACACAATTTCCTTTGTCTGTGACCTTTTTCACTGCCATCAATACGATATACTGCCACAAAAAGCCGTAGCTGTTATGCTGTTGTGTTATATCACACAGTGACAACAACTGTAATCCAGTAGCGTAGTGCCTCAGGCTGACACACTGCTCAACAGGCGTACACATTGAAGCTGTAGTACAAGTTCATACGGGAGTTCACGACAGGCTGTGGCGGCAGTTCAGACTGCCCAGAGCCAGCGTTGTGCTACTAGCAAACAGGCTGTTTCCCCCCTGCAACAAAGGCATGTAGCAGAAGCTGGCATCATAGCACCATCTGCACAATCTAGCAAGATATCAGTCGTGAAAACCCCAGAGCATGGCCAAGCGTTGCCAAGCAGGGGGTCAACCCCAGTCAGCGCTCGACAACGCCATCCTGACACGGACATGCAGATGCAGCACATTGGTGGCTACAGTCAAGGAGGCCGATATGCCAAAAATCATAACAGACAAAATCACGGGCAAAGCACACCCGACAACTTGCTGTGGCAGGTGCGCATGCTATAGGCAGGCACAGGAACTGGACATGTGACACTGCAGAATGTAACAGTCCTAAAGCAGAGCACCAGCAATAGCACAGTACTGCAAGTCACACACTGCACAGAGTTTTCACCAGAGGCTGGCACTACTTCCATGCACGTCAACACGAAGCACAGCAGTGTCTGCTGGTATCGCTTCCCATCAACACATGGCAAATTTATGGCGTTGGCGGTCCATTTATGTGCCAGGCTATGTGCCCATGGTGCGCACCGCATGCGGTTGGTGGGATCAAACACGACTTGAAGTGCAGCTGGCAGCCCAGACAGATCTGGCAAGTCATACATGCCAAAGAACAACACCCCTGATGTAACCTAAGGCCGGCGGCCTTGAGACTTGCTGCGGGCACACATGCACACGTGAATGCCGGCGCTGCACTGGTGTGGGCTGCTGCGCACACATGCAAGCCAAACCCAATCATCACTGTTTGTGTTGTTGCAAGCAGTTCCAGCACATGCGGCACCCAACCTGACCTTCATATACAGACATCTCTGGAAAACGCAGCGCTTGGGCACACACGCAACTGTAAGGCTGGTAGCATGAAACAACGATGTGACCACATGAGCACGCACTGCACCACACCACCTAGATTGATGCTGCTGACCCCAAGCACGGCGTGGTTGCAGCCACGAAGTTGCTGTGGCCACCATATGATCACATCAGAGCAGCCACCTGTCCAAACAGCGCAGCATCCAGCCAACGCAATATCAATTTGTAGGAGTTGTTCTCAGTCGCTACTACTTGGGCAGCGAGCAGAAACTGCTTGCGTTCATCAGTTTGCTCAACACATTGTTGCCGAACATTAAGATCACACACAGCTACAGCCAGTTTGAAGTAGATTTTCTTGGTTGTCTATAAGTGTATGGAGGATGTCTGCGATGCAGATGGCAGAGTGTGTATCAAAGTGCGCACACACCAAAAGGTACTGAACAAGTACCTTTACATCCCACATTACTCTTTCCATCCACCTAGTGTGTTTAGGAGCTTCATCAATGCAGAGTTGATTTGGTATGTTGTCACTAACAGTGACGAACACTGGTTTGACTGCATGGTGCGAAAATTTGTGCACCGGCTACGTCAGAGGGGTTACCCTCAGCGTCTGCTAGCCAGCATCACCAACCGAGTGTCGATTTCATTGCGGCACAGGTACCTGTCTGTGAGCAATAGCAGCACAGCTGCAACTGCAAACAGCAAGCCTGTCATGGTGGTGCCGTATGCACAACTCATACCTGAGCTGCGGCTGCAACAGTTGCTGCGGGGTGCATATGATATTGGCGGTGGAGATCTGCATGCTGAGGTTTCAGAGAGACCGATTGTTGCATTCACAAAAGGCAGGAACCTGGGGTCATTCTTAGTAAAGGCCAGTCACTGACAGGCCGTTTTTGGGTGAGGTCACTGGCCATGTTGCCAGTGGCTCTCACCCTGTGTTCATCATCAAGATCAAGACAATGGAGCAGTGCTCCCTCTTTCTTCCGCTCCTGAGGGGCGCGGGGCCGATGGCGTTGATGCTATGGCTTAATGGGTAACATGATGATGATGATGATCATCAAGACCTCATGGTTTGCTTTTGCAGTGCAGTATTGTACAGGGTTCGAGCCACTGGCAACATGGCCAGTGACCTCACCCAAAAACCTGCAACCTGTTGTTGTGTGCTTCTGATGGCGAGTATTTGTTGATTCTGTCCGTGTTCACAGGATTGAAGCCTGATGAATGGTGAAGAGCCCGAAACGCGTCGCTTTCCATGTAATACGACAAAACAGAGTCAACAATAGTCTGAACTTGTCTCAACAGTAGCTGTAGCCAGTCGCACTACGCTATTGCTTTTCAAAAGGTACAAATGGAGCAGCAACGCCACCAGCAAAGAGCATGACGACTTAGCCGCCGCCGCCGCGCGTTTTACGAACAGCGGATGCATGGTCAGGTCACCGCGTAGAGTGGTGGCAGCCATTTCAAAACCACAGATTTGCCTAACAGCGCTAGAGTCCCAGACATTAAGACATGGGCGCAGCGGCACTGGTCCGAAGCATGCACATGTTGACTTCAAAAGCAGGGCTGTCAGTAAATGAGGCAGCTCTGCAACATCTCTGCTAGTAGCAAGCTGCGTGTCTTGATTCATCAGCCTGCAACCTACCCTGCCAACCACTTCCAGCACGTCAGCCGGCAGCTGCGAGTATGTTTTGCGGTGCTGCCCCTTTGGCGCGTCAGCTGGGTTGCCAGCCCACAGCTGCGCAATCTGCAGCTGTCGGGGCTCCTTGTGTATGAGGGCCCTTCCGCAGTTCACGTCTTTGCAGGTGGCAGTGCTGGCGGCATAGGCAGCAACATAGCACAACTTCAGCAGGGACCAGATGCACCTGCCACACGGTGACAGTGTGCGGAGCTCAACATTACAACAAGGAGGAGCCTGCACTTGCACACTGATTTGTGCACCATGTGGCAAAGTCGCTGAGGATTTAGTGTTGCTGTTATGATGCATCCATGTCCAGTGCCTGCACAACACAGGTGAGCTCCATCCGCTGCTGCATCCCGCACACTAAAGATCCCGTCACGAACAACTCACGCGCTGGGGTACTCTACGCCACAGCCGGGGCGGGAACTCCTTAGGTACAAGTCGTTTAGTGTCGTTTATAAGCTTGATAAACCTCTTCCACTTCTCGTGGGACTCAGCACAGGGCTTCTGCATGATCAGAGCGTTGCAGACGTGCGTTGCCCGCCAAAGCACTGCAGAGAAGGCTAGAATACCGTTTGGACAAAGGGTCTACGCCGTTCAAGGGGCTTTTGCGACGCATCGCAATCGGCGCCATCTGGATTCAAACAGCCACATGTGGACATGTAGTGAAGTGACACCCTTGCGAACAAAGGAAGCAACATCGCAAGTTGGTATTGAAAGATGGAAGGTTGATCCATTGTTGGTAGTTCGAATATGTGACCTATGGTCTTATGTTCAAGAGGGCCTGGGCTGAGTGCATGACACTGGGAAAGGACATAACGTCACCTAGCACGTGGATGCTGTAAACTTTGACTATTGCAAAGTTGAACCTACGGCTGTCCTCTACTCCGTGTTTTAGGAGGCATTCCCAAGCCAGGCCGTAGCGCACTGCGCCGCAGTTGAACACCTCCCCGCGCACCCAGGCCCAGGCGTACGTGCAACCGGACTTGTCGTGCATTCCGTGCCATGCGGCATATTGGCACATTCCTGACAGTTCCTTTCAAATGCATGCGGTTACTGAAATCACCTAGGACCTACCTAGGTAGTGTGCCAAGGCACCGTCGGAAAAGACAGGTTTGTCGACAACCCTAGGCATTATCAGACTCATACTGACTCGAAAATGGTTGCAAGCAAAGAAAACCGAGCAAACTTGGTGCTCCACAACACAAGCATGATGTGAAAGGGATGCAGCATGCTCTGCATTCCAGCCTACAGCAATCTGTAGTGGACAGCATGCAAACATGCCAGTGCCGAAGACATATTTGCTGCTACCTCTCGCAGCGCAAGAATGTACAGCAAACATATGACAATGAACTATCTAAACGTGCCATAAGCAGTGACTGGTTTGCAGCTGTCCAAATGCCCCGCATATCATTGATCCTTGCACTGGCAGAATTCAGTTCAAACCACATAGTTCAGCCACCTACACAGGGGCCAGCTGCCGCCAAAATGGTGTTGTTGCTACATTCATGGCAGCACCCCTGCCCTTACAGGCTCTTGGACTGCAGACCAACGACTACTGCAGCAGGACCTCCACACGCTGCTGAAAAGACAATGCTGTCGTTTATTTTGAATGTGAAGCACCCTGCTTGCGATAGGAAAACACTCGTCAACTCCGACTGTCATACACCCAGTCACCATGCGTGCTGTGCATCATCTCCTTGTAGAATCTACATGGCTTGTCAGCGTACCAACCCAGATACTGCACGCTAAAACATGCAAACCACCACTGACCCCATTGCCAGCCCTGCCAGATGGATCACAGTCTTGTGTGCAGTGTAACAGTTACTCCCAGGATAACATCATGCGAATACCCCAAGCGATACGGCACAAAGCCAGCTGCTGTGTATGCGTAGCATGCCACAGCGGAGTGCATGTACTTGCACCGATGCTGTAGATGTGGTCAAACTACTAGCTGTAGTAGCAGGCTGGCATGTGCCAGTAAAATTGCATACTACGACTGAGTGCATGCCTGATGTAGCATACCACCTGCTCGTGCACGTGTGGACGCCTCAGCCACTATGTGCAAAAGGATGCCGAAAGGTATGGCTTACAAGGATTGATTATTATTATTATTATTATTATTATTATTATTATTATTATTATTATTAGCCACTATGTGCCATGCACCGCGCACCTGCGTGTGCTGCCTGCTCAGCTCCACCCATGTCAGCAGTGCTGTGAGCTGTGCCGTCAACACAATGTGCCTTTTCCAGCGACTTTTATGCCCGCAGCCTGCACGAGACACGTGCGCTGCGATGTGTGCATACTAGACTGATCACCATGATCAAGGAGTTCACGCTGGAAAGAGAATTAGCAATGCATACGTTGAAGGTCGCGCGCTGATTGGCAAGGAATTATGCAGTAAAGTGCAGGAGTGTGTGCAGGGGCTTGCCCAGGCAGTACTCACGCCTGCATGGCTAGCATGCTTGCCATGCACAGCGGTGTAACTTGCCCCCGACGCTCCGTGCAGTAGCAACTCTACACGCAGTCACTGCCTGCCAGCACTCTCAAAGCAGCTGCAATCGATGAAAAGCTGCACCGCTTTACGACGTGACGTTCTTTTCCCGTGGTGTGCCGCTGTCTGGTTGCTGTGCTGCTGCTGTCCGCGGCAGCTTTGGCGCCTTCTCCCGCAGCGGGGCTTGCTGGAACAGCGAGCCGCCTGCCAGGCCCAGCACCAGGAACGCCAGCTGCACCGGCGATGCATGCTGGTCCCAGATGAGCAGGTTGAGCACCACTGAGCCCAGCTTGCACACCACGCCCACCACCACGCCAGCGGTGGCTGACACGTTGCTGCGCATGAGGTAGCCTGCGGTGCACAACAAAGGCAGCTTGCTCAAGTAGGTAGAGGCAGCAGCAGGCCAAACAGGTGCTGGCCGACACTGCATCAGTTGTGCTGTCCTCAAATAAGCTGCCAGTAGCCTGCGCCTTCGAGATGCGCTGAGCTGCGAGGAGCTGGTCCTGGCTGCACGGCTGGCCATTACGCTGTTGCTGCCTCTGTTGCCGCTGCTGCCTCTGTTGCTGCTGCCTTTGCACATAGCGCTTGGTCAACATGCACGCTCAAGCACGCTGCATAGCGTTGCATAGCGATGTGTCTGCTGATGATCAATGGCAGGCCCACCTGCATGGCTCATGCACACACCCACAGCGCACGGCAGGAACAGCAGGAAGAGCTGCGCGTGTGAGAAGTGCGTTTCCTGCAGCAGCTTGTGCTCCGATTTGCACAGTGGGAAAACCACCAGCAGCGCCAGGCCTGACAGTAGGTTGGTGTAGTACACTCGGCCCCAGTTGCTCATGTGTACGGTGTCACACACATGCTTGACATAGCATGCCTCAAACAAGAAGAAGCCGTACCTGCGCACAAGTCAGGACGGGCATGCAGGACAAGCCGTGAGATTGTGCCAGTCCAAGCGGTGCTAAGTCAAGCACCAACTGGCTATTAGCAGCAGAAAAGGACGCATTGAAGCTTTTCAACATGCAGCCCCACAACTGCGTACAACTGCACTACCCTCCTTTCCCCCTTCGTCTACCCGCCTCTACAAAAGCATGCTGAGCTGCGCTGGGAACACCCTGAATGACTGTTGCTGCTCTGGCAGTGGTGACTCACCACACACATAGCCAGGTGTATGCTTGCAGCTTGAAGCCCTGGTCATAGTATGTGTACCCCGAGCATGACATAATCAGCAGCAAGATGCTGAAGATGCTGCGCCCCCCTGGCAGCTTGCAACCCAGGAAGATGTAGTCAAACACTGACAGCACCAGCGGCGTTGACGACCGGAATGTGATGAATGTCTCCACGTTACTATACACAAGCACCTTGATGTTGGCTGCGTGTGCACGCCAGACAGATGTTTGCAGGACATCAGCTATGTGAGGATGGCATCCAAGACACCAAGGGAGGTGCGCTTGCTACAGTTTATGTGCGCAGGCAGTGGTGCTGTCTGTTGCTGGCATGCCTGCTCGCACTCAGTGGGAGAGCAGCAGTGACTGCTGCTGCGACCAAAGCTGCTATGTTGCATGCGGGGCCACATAGAGTCTTCGTTCCAGTGCAGGATGCTCCTATGCTTGAATTCTGTAAACTTGAATCTTAAGTTGGTGCTGCTGCTGCTGCTGTATGCCGTTGTGAATCAGCAGTTGCCTGATGTGGGAGCTCCACTCACCAAACACAGTGCCCAGGAAGCCAACGATGATCAGTATAAACGGTCGCACAAGCTGCCACTGTAGCCTCTCTGCATCCAGCGTGCCTAACAGCGTAAGGAACTTGACTGAGCCAGCTGCAAACAGCAGCTGCAGCACCAAGATGAACACTGGCGCCCTCAGGTGGGACACAGCAACCTTGTTGATGACGATGAGTGTGCTGGAGCAGAAGCCATAGTAGAACAGGATGAGAGGAATCTTCCATGTCTGCATGAAGGAAGCCAGGCCAGCAAGCTGGACTCCTGCTCTTGCTGCTGCAGCAGTGGTTCCTCCTCGCCTGGCTCCTTCGCTGTCTTGCTAGCTCTGCTGCTGGCTTCTATATCGTATGCCATCTCCCCCACCAATACTCCTTAGACGCCTGCTCCTTGCTGGCGCTTTTGCCAGTGACAGCAGTTGCCTGGGGTGCCTCTGGCTGTGCGCTGCTGCTGTGCAGCGAGTGGGTGTCGGCACTGCTGGAACTGATCAAAAATACAACATATAGCTGTTGAAGCTGATAACAGCTGCATATGCAGAGCCGAAAGCAAGGTCAAGCGATCAAGCGGGCAGCTGGAGTGCAACACAGAAATCGGCAGGCGTTTAAGGCTCACAACGTTGATCGTAAGTTTTATTTGTGCTCAACATACCAGTGTTGCGCTTATACACGAAATCTGAACATCGCAATAGACGAACAATCAAAGTCAGGTGCAGGCATCACAGCAGCCAACACATGTACATGTAAACTGCTATAAAGCTGTTATGCAGTTTGCATGCACCAATCTAGCGACAGGCACTGGTACTCACCATATGAAATTCGTCCAGTGACCACTAGTGGTACTGTACTGTGACAGCACTCGTGCGATTGGAGTGCTCGCCACCCGCAACTCGGGTGCTAAGCGCCGTTATTAACAGAAATGTCTTACATAATATAGCTGTCGTATACCGGACAACCTACACAGGACCAGCGAGGCATCAGACGTACAGGCCTGTGGTGTCACTATGTTTTGTAGCCAAACGCTGAGGTATCGCCTGCAACAGACTTGAATGTGAGTGCTCGTTGACCATGACCGATGGTGTATATAACTCTGAAGTCTGTCCCTCGGTACAACGACCTACCACACCAGTGCTTGCCTCGGCCGCATAGAGCACCCTCTGCTGTGTACATGCCGCAGCAATAGCTGCTGATTTACTACGTGCGTGAATAATAATTATGTTTTAAACCAACCACAACAGTGGTCATTTGAAAAGAGCTGTGGCATCCTGACATTACATTGGATGTGGCTGCCACGGTGCAAGATCACCCTGCAGGTTGAACACATGTTGTAAAAGACCCAAAAGCATCGGAGCTGGTTGACGATGCGTTGTGTAAAGTCGTGCTGGTGTTGACTGCTGCAGAAAATCATCAACACACGGTGCGTAGCCTGCCCAAGGAGGGTGCGGCATCATGAGTCTGTGGAAAGTCTGCCATGCATGGCATGGTTTTTGGAGAGAGTAACTGAGTTCTACCCCGCCAATGCAAGCTTATCTTCAATAGCTACGCTACCTTCGGCTGCTGCACAGCATTGGTCAGCATGGTCAGCGACAGGCTGTCGCCGACAGAGTCAGGAAGTACCCCTGATGCAGTACTATTCTCACCGGCGTGTAAAAGCCCATTCCGGTCATCACAGCCCTCGGGGAGTGCCCTTTTGCCGCTGATCTGGCTGCGCCCTTACATTGTCCTTGCAAGGACTGAGGCAGGCTGGCATCCTGGTGTGTTTCTGGCGCCTGTTGATGTTAGGGTTGTTGTCGACGCTTTGGAGCCTGGGCACCAAAGTATTCAAACTGTGTGATTAATCGCGTGCCTGATCAAATGCTTCGGTTCAGTGGCCATCGCATCCTGCAGGCTGCTGGTTCGTTCCAAGCCAAGAACGCAACCGCTGCAAGCACCAGGTTCCTCGTAAAGCCAGAATATGCCGACAAACATGATCAACACTGAGCTTGGAATGTTGCAGTGCTGGGCGCCTTGATCTACACTGTCTCAGTCAGCTGTCTGTTTGCAGCATGCAGTTCAAGTGGGGCAGCTGTGTAGCCATGTCATCTGGCATGGACAGACCAAGCGGCCCATTAAAGGCCGATCATGCATCATTGTGTAGCGAACACCAGCAGCAGCGACGCATCTACGATATTCACCACAGCAGCAGCACCGCCTTGAACATTGGGCGCAGAGGCCTCACGAATAGCCTTGTCCTTGCAGGCACTTTCTATTTGGCACCCCTACCTTGATGGCAGATGTCAAGCATGTAGGTGTCCCTGCAGTAACTGGTGTCTGCGCCAGCAACAGCAGCAGATCTGCTGTCCGATGCTGCGCGCACAGGTCGTCGTGTGACACATGTAGGCACCTGCAGCCAGCAAAGTCAGCCAAGTAGTGCCTCAATGCAATCAAGCTGTTTGGCTGCTGCTGCATGCAGGTGTCTCCTACGGAGGCTGCAGAGCTGTTGAAAAGTGGCTACACATACCTGGATGTGCGGTGAGCAGCATGCTGCGCAGCAGCGCCCAGCTGTTGCATTCAAGCCTGCAACCGGGTGCATTTCACTCAGCAATGCCGTTGCTCAGGCGCTTGATCAACAGCAACGCAGGCAGGCCTGCTGTGTACAGTGTGTACAGCATGCAGCATTGCATGCGTATACCTGCAGTGGCTGGACTGCTATGGTTTCATAGCTGCAGTTGCATAGTTGTTCGGAAACAGACGCCGTGTCACTCAGTACGTGACGTGTAGTACGTGACGTGTGTGCTGCACTGCTGCAGTACCCCGCAGGAGTTTGCTGCTGGCCATGTAGAAGGGGCGGTCAACATCCCCTTCATGCTCAGCCAGCCGGAAGGTGCGCCATGTGCCAGCAGACACGTCAAAGCAGCAGCAGCAGCAGTGCTAGGTGCAAGCAAACATTCCAGCGCATTGCTGCTGCAAGCAGCGCCAAGTGTGCCTTGGCATCATGGGAATGCACCTGCGGACGCTGCCTTTGCAGGATGCTTGCTTCCTTTGCAGGTTCTTGCTCTGCATGGCTGGCGATTGCACAGACAAAGGGCCTTGAGGTTCACACTGCAACAGCAGGTGCCAGATGCAGCCGCAGTGCTGCCATGGCTTGCATGCCACATGTCAGCTCAGTTGCGGCCGGTTTGTTCAGGTTTTGCTGTGTTGTTGTTGCTGTACCTTGCGCCCTTCCCGCTACTGCTGCTGCCAGGCATGGTGCCCAATGCAGAGTTTGTGCAGCAGGTCAAGCAGCAGTTCCCCAACCAAGAGCAGCTGCTGGTGATGGTGAGTGCAGCAGCACACGACATGGCAGTCAGGACTTGGCAGCACATGCTGGGTAATCACCTGCACACTTTGCTTGAAGCTGATGGGCACCTCTGCAAGCAACTTGCTTGACGTGGTCACGGCACAGAGCACTGCTAGCAAGCCAATTTGAAGCGCCCCACCACCTACCCACCCAAGTGAATCCCAAAGCTTGCCACCTTGCAGCAGCTGCAAACACCTGCTGCACCTGTTGAGCTCGCATTGCACAGCTATACTGCAGTGAGAATGAACTCAGCTGGTACAACACTAGCACGTGCATACTATGCATCCCATGTGCTGGCAAGCAACAATGATGGGGTGCCGCTCGTTCCACCTGGCCGTGTGCTGCGCAGGGCTGCAAAGCAGGGCCCAGGTCTACGCGAGCATGTGCAGCGCTGTTACAGGTGGGCTGCTGACGCTCATTGGGTGCTGCTGCTGCTGCTGAACATAGCCGTTGCATTTCCAGCTACGCCAGGGCCAAAGTACATTTCAAAGGTGCTAGTTGTCCTTTATGCAGCAGCTGTAACAGTGACAGAAGTTGCAGACGATACACCGCGTGTCATGCATTTCCCCCGCACCATGCAGCATATGATGTATGACAACAGCATCAGGTACTTTACTTGGTTGCATGCTGTTGGTGTTCTGCTTTCCACTGCGTGTCACCTGCTGTGCATTATTGTAGCAGCTGTTGTGGCGCAATGTGCTGTTGCGTCTGGTCAGAGGGTACTGCTCGAGGCAGCGCGTTCCACTACTTTCATGCTGCCAACAGTGGTGTGCTGCCGCCTGTGCTGCTGCTGCTGCTGCTGCTGCTGCAGAAGTACAGCAGCCTAGTCATGAACGCCACAGGATGGGATGGCTGGGTGGCGGCCAACTTGCCTGCAGCCAAGTGATGCCGGACAAACCCCTTTAGGGGTCCGCCTTTAGGCGGATGGCTGCAGATAGCTGGGCTAGTCTGCAGATCTACAATTTTGGATCATGATGATTTGATGGTGGTCAACGTATGTCTCCTGATACAGGCTGTCTGATACGATAACAACTCAACCCTGTGCAGAGAATAATATTTTTGTTGATATTGAATTACCGATTGGCAATCGCGATTGTAACTCAACTGCGTAAAGACTTTGAGCACCGGATACATTGACCTCAGGCATGGTGCCACACCGATCTTTCACCAATCAATATGCAAGAGCTGGTCACTAATGAGTGCGGTTGCCTCAGGCGTGGCGGCCACGCCATGCACAACACAGCTGCTTGCTGTGCCATACACACAACTGCACCAGCTAGCGTATCATTCTGCTTACATGCGTTCGCCCGATTGTTGAATATGGCAGTGAGGTCTGGTTTCCGTCAACTGCAAGGCAACTGCAACAGATTGACAAAGTGCAGACTGACATCATCAAGTGCTCAATGCGTTGTGGCAAGGAGCGCCCTTGCACTTCACTTGTTCTGGCTGAATGGGTGTGAAGCCATTGCACATGTGGCTTCATCAGAGGGCGATGGAGTATTACTTTAGGGTTCAGCGTATGCAGAACTGTCGGTTGCCACATCAGGTGTTTTCAGCTGAGTGGAAGCGCCCTAGTGGTGCTGTTGCGGTGACACCTTTGCATAAGTATGTGCAGAGTTTGCTTTGCAAGTATGGTGTGGATGTTGAGGCGGCGGCTGATCGAGCTAATGCGTGCAAGAATCACATCAACCGTCAGGTCTGGAAGCTGCATGCAGACACAATTGTTTGTGAATCACTGCAGCACTCTGCTTTGAGCAGTTACATCACGCATGTGCACCCTACACGTGCTGATGCCATGCGTTTTAAAAGGGCTAGGCCCTTTTTGTGTTCTGGTGCGCCAACGCGTGGTATTGAGTTGCTGATGCATGTTCGAATGGGCTGTCTTTGCGTGCATGAGCGTACCAGTCGTTATGGCGGCAGCAGAGCTGATTTTAACACAGCATGTCCTGCTTGTGGTCAGGGTG